>VZTL01012781.1:19867-63858 GCA_013400535.1 Scopus umbretta
CCCCCCTAATCTTCAAAGCATCCCATGCACCCTGAATGTCCCAACGTGCAGCTTTTTCATGACCAGGAATGGTGGTAAAAGCTGAAGCGGGTTGCCTTGCCTCTTGCCTGGCCCATGGCAGGGTGCCAGGGAGCACCACCGTGGGCACAGAGGTCTCCCTCGGGGACCATGGGGGGAGCGTGGGGATGTGCCGCAGCTGGGAACAGGGCTCTGGTGGGGGGAGGCTGAAAGATGGGGCAGCGGAGAGAGGTACTGGGGTACCCGCTTGGGTTTTACGATGGGAGAGGGGAAGACTGAGAGCTGGCAAGCCGTACTAGAGGAGAGGCAGGGAAGCTTTTGTAGCCTGAAAGGAAGAGGTATTTAATGAATATTCAAGACAAAAAACCACTCTGAGTAATCAGCGTTGGTCTTATTTCTAGTCCTGGCATGTTGATACTAAAGGAAAATGTAGCAGAGAGAACAGGAATCCTGACTTTTGTTCCTATTTTTCGTGCAAACTCTTAGTTCACAGGTTCAGTTGTTGGCAGAGCCAACAGTCGGGTGGTAGATGCAGGGGCACCAACCCCAGCTACAAATTTTAAGCAGCTTCAAACTTAAACAAGAAGACAGAGCTAAAAAAATCCCTCTTGATTCAATCAAATACCTCCTTCCAGCCAGCAAGAGTAACAGGCTTTGAGTGTTAGATGGCTGGCCTGAGTGGATTAATAACTTGCTTTATATTATCAGCCAAGTTTCATATAGAAACAAATCCTGTCTGATCTCTGTGAACATGACACAAGATTATGCCAGCAAGTGCGGAGGTTGAGATTTTCGCATTGCAGCCAGGCGGTGAGCAGGGCTGTGGAGGCAGGCTGGGAGAGGGGCTGTGGCAGGGGGACTCTGCGCTGGGTCAGGGTTTCGGGGACAAGGAGGGGGCTGCAAAGGTGCTCTCTGCTCCGGACCTGAGCTGCAGAAGCAAAGCTGCAGAAACCAAGCACACAACACACCCTGGGGACAAATTGCCCTGTGGCCGCTGGCTGGCACTTAACTGTAGCCCAAACTCAGCCTCTCAGCACGTCCAAGGTAAATTTACCGTGGGGAGGAGTAAATCACCCACAGTTGTCCCGTCACGTATCCCTAGATTGCCTTAACCTGAATTAATGGATTTCATGTGCTTACAGCCCTGGTTGGTGAAGCTGAGGGGTTCAGGGCAGTCCTCTGCTCAGCTTGTTTGCTTTTCAACGCTGGGATGGGCAGCAGCGTGGTGAAGGGGTGTGGGACACTGGGGTGAGACAGGATGGCAGAAAGAGGTGTGGGGGAGATTTTCATCTCAGAGGGAAGCGGTTGCGTCCCACCCCTCTCCCAGGCTCATGCCACAAGGCTCAACTTCCATGATTCCTCCCATGGGAGATTCTGCACAGTGTTTTAATTAGCAATAGAAAGACATTTAAAGAAGCTTGAGGCTTCTTACTCCTCACCCATGCTCAACTCATCCACTACATGCGCCTCGCTTAGCTTTTCATTCTTGATCTACATTTGCAGTTTCTGTTGTTTTTTTTTCCCTCCTGCTTTGAAACAAAGAAATGTAGAGCAAAATTGTAAATTATTTTGTTAAAGAAATGCACTTGGGTTTTCAGCTAATTTGTATATTAACTTTTCTCTATGTTTGTATGGCAGTGGCACCTAGTTCTAGGTGTTAAGCTTTGTGTGATTCCCAGGCAGAGCTCAGTTAAAGCCTCCAGTGATGGCAGGCTGAGTCCATGCTGATGCTGTGGCTTTCCATGGGATTTTGGAGGGCAGGTTTGGCCAGCGCTGAGCACTGGCAGAAGGACTCAATGTGCTGAGCCTGTACTGGACCTGTATGAAAAGTTTTACTTGCAGGTACTGACAAGACCACTGAGGTGAGTGACAGCCCTTAGCCTGCTAAACAGGTTTTTTATTTATTTTTTATCCCCTATCCCCAAGTCAATATGAGACAAAAAAGTATGAAAAATCCTTCCTTTTTCCTGAATCAAAAAAATATGGATTTTTCCTCACCAGAGCACTTTCCCCTCCCGTAGCAGCAAGTTGGTCTCTGATTTGGAAGGGCTTACGCCGTCATCGGTTAAGTTAAAATGTCAGAGGCTTTTGGTCTGATCTGTGCTCTCCAAAGGATACCTGTGTTTATTTTTAACCTGTCCCTCACCTTGTTTCCCTTTGTCTTCTTGGAGCTGCTCTGTCGAGCCCTCCAGCAGAAACAGGTTGAAAATTCTGTGTTTTGGTCTCTTATCCGATCTTGGTTGATTTTTTGGTTTTTTTTGACTGTCAGGACTGTTGCTGTTGTTACCTCTGAATCCACCCCTTCAAAGCTATTGGTGATGCTGGAGATGCACTGACCTGGTGTCATCCCTCGGCCCCTTGCAGCAGGAGCTGAGAAAAGGCAGGAGGAGGAACATTACTCAACATAAAGTGGAAGAGGAGGTGGCTGTGGTGATGGGAGACTGTGGGAAGGGAGACAGAAAGGGAGCAAGATGGGCAAGATAAAAATGGGAATGAAAAATAAATGGGTGGCCTAGCCCAGGTTCAGCAGCACTGGTAGCGGTGAGGATGTGGGTGAACCTGTGCAGGTCACTATAAGCATCCAACTGCCCTTGGGCAGGGTGTGCTTCTGTACCAGGGAAAAAAACAGAGTTTTGGGAAAATTAGTGCAATGGTACAAGCAAACAAGCTCAGTAAGCTTTTCCCATAATAACCCTTAGGTTGGCAAAACCTCAAGCTTTCCTTGATTTGTCCAGGAAACCTGATCAGGATTACACAGCTGGTTTTACTTTTTTTTTTTTTTTCTTTTCCTTCTAGCTGGAAAAATATCATTTTCTCTCTGTCCAAATACAACGGGTGATTTTCTTGTCAGTCTTTAAATTGGCCTCCTTGGGAACGTGCTCTGAGATGGTGATGTCTACATTACGGAATAGAGACAACTCTCGCCTTGCCAAAAAGGAGAAGAAAAGAAAAATGGTGGTTAATGGAAGAAAAACTCTTGTTCAAAAGATATTATAACAAAATCCTACAGACAGAGAGCTTTCAGACTGTGCCTTTCCTTAGGGTCTCAGTTATGAGTTCTTCAGGGACCCTCAAGCCAGATTAAACCCCTAGGAAGGTTTTTATATATTTATATGTGTTTGTGCATGTGTGTGTGTGTATATATAGATAGATATAGATATATATAAAAAACACATGAGCCTGTAAAAAAATCCATAAGAATCTCTCTATTGACTTCAAAGACACTTAAATCCATGTTAGTAATGCAACTATATATTTGTAGCTGATTTGAGGATTTAGGGAATCTCTCTCTGAACAACTTATGAAGGCTGTTTGAGATTATAGCGTTACTCCAGGTAGCTCTATGAAATTACAAACCCTGCTCTGATTGCAGTCCTAGTCTGCCTGTGCTGCAGTCTTTTTATTTCTGCCTTGGACTGAAAGTCCCGGACGTAGTGATGCAGGTTTAATAATGGATCACACTGCTCCTGGAGCAAGACTTATTTACTGCCCAGGGGAACCAGGGGATTGGGAAGTGACAGGTCATTCTGAGGGGGGGAGGGGGAAAGGTCCTGTAGTGTGGCTTGTCACTTGCCCAAGGGAGCTGGAAGGTAACCTAGAGTCTTGAGGACCATTTCTGACGGTAGAGAAGTGATGAGTCAGTATTGTGTGGAGGGGGAAGAGCCAGGAGATTCAACAGGAATATTTTTTTAGTAGTTCAACATACAGAAAATACTTTGCTTCCTGCTAACATGTAGGTTTTGAAGCATTCACAGGTAAATCAACACATGCAATGCTAGTTAGGCAAAAGGTGAGGATGATTTCTGGAAAAAATGAGTTTTCTATTAGTAATCTGCTTACCAAAAAGGACAAGCAGAAATACTAGCTACTCTCCTTGTTTGAAAGAGCTTTGTGATGTTGATTTTGTCAGATGACAAAAGAATCTCCCATAGTCATAGTTTGTCGTTATGAATACACCTGAGATTAAAGTACTATAGAAAACAGCCAAATGAACAAAAGGTGCATTTTCAGTACTTGCAGTTCAATGAATATAGATGCAGGAACATTTATGAATAATAGGAAATAGGGTACTATTTGGGTTCTGGTGTTTTTCAGACCGATGTGACTTTTGTCAGGGGCAGCTACACTCCATTGAACACATCTAAGACTTGTGCCTTATGACTGTGCCTTATTTGAAATGGGATGCAGTCTATGAAGCTGAAGCATCCCATATGCATCTGACCCTCCTCAAACTAGCTGGAATACATAATAAATTTTCAAGCTGGGGAGAAGGTAATGAAACGAGATGCATTAACTCATATCTTGAGCCTGCTCTAAATTATCCTGTACAAGGGAGAAAGAATAAAGGAGATTAGTGGCACTACTGTACTTGATTGGTGTGGGCAGATCTGTGGATGAAGTGTCTATTCCTGAGACATGAATATTTAATAATCACTTGTCTGAGTGTGGGATGGACATTATTAGGGGTAAGAAAGTGTATGATGGTGCAGTGGAAGGAGAAGGAGGATGAATTGTATGTAGTTCTGACGCAGTTGAACTCCTTGGCTGTATGACAGTGGTTGTTAGAGTAGCAATGAGGCCCTTCCCAGAGAAGAAGGAATGCTCCGAGTCTCACAGACAGCATCTTTGGGGCAGTTGGTGTTGGGCACTGACATAACCTTAGGGATCAGAGCCCGAATACGTAACAGAAGCAAAGATTGACTCCGGCCAAAAGCAAGCTTGAGAGCAAAGTGTACATTTGTGGTATCAATAGCTTTAACTTCACAGTATAACACTGGTACAATGCTTTGACATTCAAGGAACGTTACAGTGTGATGATGCAGAAACCAGAAATTTGAATGGAATGGTCACAGCTAATCAGTATCTTTAAAAAAAATGTTTTTCCTCACTTGTTTTCCCAAGTTCAATTAAAGCTTAGAGCTATATAGCTGCCTAGCAGCATGGTGGAGATAACAGGTAATTGAACAGCATCTGAAAACTTGGAGCCAGTTCTGTGCTGACACAAATCCGTGATAGAGAGAGGCATCTCACACAGTCCCATTGCTAGGCTGGGGCAGATAGCTGGTGCTACAGCAGCAGCACAGGACTGAACCCTCACTGTGTTTACATAAGACTGAAGTTGCATGCGTGTTCCTCCTGCAAACCTGTTTTTTCCAATGGTGAACATATTCATAAGAGCTCTCCAGTATTAACGGTTTTGCCTGAGCATCTATAAAATGAGCTCTACAGGATGAAAACCTTGTAAGTCAACACAGGGAATCAATAGACTCACAGGGCTGCAGAGTACGGTCTGCGTCATCATTGCCCTGGTATGCAGTTTGGCAGGAAAAAGGTTTCCTTGTCTGTCTTTCTGAGCTTAGTTTTAAGCAGATTTTATAAAACAGAGTAGGCTCCTGAGCCTTTTGTAATCTCACCATATTAGATCTTGAAGTATTGCTGAATCCTGTTATGCAATTGCAGGCAAAATAAAACAAAACAAAAAACCACCCTAAAACCAAAAGGAAAATAAATCCCTTCGGGGATTTCACCTGCTTCTTCTGCTTATAGTGAGTGGTACTGTGAGACAGAACTGTTTTTCTGAGGGAGAGTCTTGTCCCTGAATGGCTAACGTATGTGCTAGTGATAGCCATATAAGCTACATGTTGCACCAAAATCACTAGATTTGGTCTCGTTTTCTGCGGGGGATTTTTCCATTCCACTGAGCTCTTAAATTCTTTTTCTATTAGCTCATTTATGCCTTTCAACCTGAGCTATATGGAAGTCAGCATTTAGCACTGTATATTTACTTTGGTTTGCATGCAATTTGCAAATTATATACTGTACTTTTATATAATTAATTTGTTCATTTCAGTGTATAATACATCCATGAACTTTCTGAATTTAGAGCTAAAAATATGATAAGTGCTTTATATTATGCAGTGAAGGAGTTGTTATGTGAAAACACTTCCATATCATCAATTATGTGCTAGCTTAATACAAAATGATATTAATACATGAATCAAGGAAGGAAGTTGTATAATAGGATTCCCGTGAGAATGTGAAGCTGATGTTTATTAAAGATGTAAGTTCCACATTAAGAAGGAATACTTTGTTTTATTCATTCATTTGATAAGCAGCTCAGCTGCCCTGAATGGAACAATTTCATTGTATATTCACAAGGAACTCTCACATGTGTTCCTCGGAATTCAGAAATTTGATAAGCAATATAGATATCATAAAACCCAGCTGCTGCTTTACTGTCCACAGTTTGCTTCCTTTGAGCAAAGAGAAACTCAGCGGCATTGGAAATGACTCCTCAGCGGCGTTGGAAATGACTCCTCAGCGGCATTGGAAATGACTCCTCAGCCTGCTCCACACTTGTGTGTAAGCTGGGCTGCCCCAGGGGTGCAGGCTGGTAGAGTTGGGTGGGATTCCACTCTGGTAGAGCTGGGTGGGATCCTGGGTGGGATCCCACCCCTCGGCTCAAGTCTGTTGTGCTTCTGTACGGCGTGGTCCAAGCAGCCTCAGTGTTATTTTTGCCAGGTTGCTCTTCAGCTTTTTTCACCTGGATCCCCAAATCGCAAATGTTCCCCCACCTCTTCAGCTCCAGAATGTATTTCAGAGCAGGCTGCAGACCCAAAGCCAAAGCTGCTAGGGATAAAATCGGTACGGGGGTGTCTGGAGGTAAGAGTGTCCTTGAAGGTGCCTGACATGTCTGGGTTGGGTGTTTGGGGTCAGCTGCAATGTTTTGTGTTGAGATGGATGTACTTCCCTATCTATTAGCGTAGAACAGAGTAGAGTAGAGTAGAATAGAATAGAATAGAACAGAACAGAAGTAGTTCAGTTGGAAGGGACCTGCAATGATCATCTAGTCCGAAAAAAACAATATAAAAACCACCACACCTGGAGAGCAGGGGATGAGCCTTGCCCTGGGAAAACCACCTGACTGATCATGGTGTCTCCCCTGCCAGTTAAGTATTTTAGAATATTGAGTAGAAGCAGAGGTTGAAACAGTTTTTAAGGTTGGAGGAAAATGGGGGTTTAATACTACGTATTTATATTAAGAAGTTAATGCCTCTATTACACCAAGGCACAGGCTTTCCTTTAAAAACACTTGATGGGTAGGCATTAATCTGAGCTTCTCTAAGAATGATCAGTAGTCTAGAGCTAACTCTGCCAGTAGTGCCTGTGGTTCCTATTCATCTCAGTTTTACCAATATTAGGACCCAGAATTAACACACCTGGAGATGAATGGGAGCCATTGCGTACTGCATTTGTTCTCATTTGATTCAAATCCAGTATTTTTTTGAGTACTACATTTGATGAGAGAATGTTTATTACTGTTTTTAACAAACATTTAGATGCTCTGGTGATTTACAGGCTGGCACAACCACCCTGTCCTGGGTCGGTGTCTGCAGCTGACAACCGTCTTTGTTTCCATCATCACTGCAAGGTGCTACAGGCACCTGAATGCCAAGAAGAACCATGGGTATTGTAGAAGGAAACCCTACACTGCTGGAGGAGCGCAGAAAAGAAATCCTGTAAGGGAACAGTGTGAAATACTGCACGGACAGCCACTGCAAGGAAGTGAAGCTCTGGAAAGCACAACACTGGAAGAATTAGAGGAAGTTTCAGGTAAACAGCACGTTGCAAAGATTTTGTAGCACAGATTCAATCAAGAAGACTCATTTACTGAACAGCAGTGGGATAATACAAAGAAAAGCTTGTACATTACCTAAAACAGAGTAAGAAAAAAAGATTGAAGACTGTATGATGATGGAAAGAGGGAAAGAAATGTGCCTGTGTGCGAAAGAAAGAATGGCAATCAGTATTAAGAACTACACCCAGTTTGTTGAGAAAAGTGATGGGATATATAGGAAAACACAAGCAGGGTGATGGAAGAGCTGATGAAAGAGCCCATGGGAGTCAGAGGGAATCTCTCTTCTCCCTTGCCAGGCTTTTGGTAAGAGGGACCCTGCAGAGAGCTCCCAGGCTAGCTTCACAGAAATGAAATGATAATTCCTTTAAAAAAACCCATCCCCACTCCTCCCAGGAACCTTAGAAGTAGTCGCTGTGGGACAGTTGAAATTGAAGTCAGTCTGAAGCTGTTTTGCAGATGTACAGAGCAAGACAGACAGTTGCATAATTATGCATTTCCTTCCCCTGCCTTGCCAGCTTCCAGCCCCCAAAACTGAGGACCACTGCAGGGGTGGCATGAGCATAATGGCTCAGGAGAATATGTCCTGCTCCTCCACTGATGGTCCAGAGAGTATCAGTTGGCAGCTGGGGACACTGGAGTATGTCCAGCACCAGTGCTGAGCTGCCCAACCCCATTTCCCATGCCTGCTAGGTTTGGGGCCAGGGACTGGTCCCGTTAGTGTCACCAGAGCAAAAGTTACCGAAAATACCATCTTCTATGTTGGCCTTGAAGCAGGCGTGAGGAAGTCACCAAGTTGGCAGGAAATCTTGGTTCTTTGTGCAAGTTTATGTCCAATTTCTTGTCCCCAGCACGCCACGGTGTGATGTATAAGCATCCAAACCACAGAAACCCTGAAACAAGGGAGTACTCCTATCACTAATGAAGATGCATCATCACTGGGCTTGGTTCAAAGGCCATTAAAGTTTCTGAGTGGTTCCAATGGGAACTAGAACAACCCTTTTCCTGAAGAAAGGCAGGCATATATTAAACCTTAATTGGGAACAGTCTCCACAAGGATTTTTCCTCTGAGGAGAAGGAGCTTTTTGCAGATATAATTGTTTTAGAGGGAGCAATTATTCCATGGACGTTTCCTGAGGTGAACGATGGCTCTTTTTATTTTATTTTTTTTTCCTCTTCCTGAAGGTGGAAGAGCTGTAACTGTCTTAGCAAGGACCAGTGTCATTACCTGGCAAGCAGGGATCAGGCTGCTGTTCCAACATATAGACATGTGTAGGAAGAATTTTTGTACAGTTTGGCTGAATATTTCTCTATTATTCTTCACCCTGCAGCACAACACAGTTTGCAGCAATTGATTGACTTAGCTGGACAGTGAGATAAAAAACTACAAATAAGACCAGTTGGAAGCTGTTTTTCTGCTGTGATTAGATGTAAAACAGCCACAGCTAGAGCCATGTTTTGCCTGGGGTCGGATCAACAGACCACAGATTCTGGGGTTTTTACGTGTTAATTTTAACTCCATTTCAGGAGAGCTTGAAACTATCACCCTGAAAAACCCTCCAAGTGACGGAGCATGAGTATCAGTGTAGGCATCAGTGAGAGCTACAGATAATCACTTTTTCCTCCCGATTGGGAAGATATTGCAGGGAGATGATATGCAGGAGGGAGAGGCTGACTAAGATAGGAAAGAAAAAGGGACATAAATCTGGGACAGGACAGAAAAAATGAGGCAAAATATAGCAGGGAGGAAGATAGGTTCCTGGAAAGAGAGCTATCATCTGCAAATTGCTCAGTGGTCAGGTCCTGCTTGCTATTTCAGGTAGCGTATGTGAAATCCTAAAGGTCCCTCCCTGGTTCTTGCTGGGGAAAGCTGCCATTGAGAGATTGCCTGAATAAGGAATGAGTCAAGGCTGATCATTCGTTAGCATAATCCAGCCCTCCTGGAGGAGTTACTGCAAGACGCGGCGGAGGCAAAAGACACTTGAAATGAGATAGCTTAAAACCATTTTGTAACTAATTTGCAGCAAAGTTTTCTTTCATCATTTCCCTCTTTTCTGCCCCAGCCTCCCTATTTGTCTTATCAAATCTTGGCAGAGATATTTGCATTGAATAGGGAGCTGCTGTTGAGAAACTGTGGTTTCAGCGCTGTAATAAAGCAGTCTTACCGCAATGAATTTTAAAGGCTATTTTGGCTGCCTCAAGAAATGCTGATTTATGACTTGAATGTGTCCTGTTTTTTGCAATTAGCAGGATGCCGTCTAGAAGTTATAGAGCATCTTAGGCAGAAATAGACAATTGTCTTTTTTTCAAGTTATTTTTCTGAAACATTTCCTTTCATTCAACCTGCAAGTTAAATACTCTCCATTAATAAAGCGTCTTCTGCATTCAGGCTAGGAAAATTTTGCCAGATATTTCTTCAGAGTTGATCGTATTATCAAGTATTGCTCCCTGCAAAAAGTTAAACTCGTGGGCAGGTTGGTTGATTTGTTTGTATCAGCTGTACTACCCCCTTGGGCAAATCCATAAACCTCATCCTGAGATCTAGGGAAATTCAGTTGCATTACTTGCTAATGTAACGATTGCAAGGATATTGGTGTCAAATGTTACGTTACTGTAGATGTGAGTATCTATCTATATCACATAGCATTATTAGATACAGTGGCAGACAATGAGATTGGCTTGAATGCCACACAATTCATTAAGCAAAATAATTTTCATCTCAAGGCATTCAGACCTGTCACATTTCTTTTAATGAAACCCTGAAATTTTTTAATAAAAATGCTTAGCAAAAATAGAATTTCAATAATGAATCTGATAACATATTCAAGCAGATATCAATTAAAATTTTCATTATAAGGGACAGTTTTTTTCTTGAATTTTTCACAAGATGTTCAATTTTTAATCAGCTATTTCTGGGAAAAAAAAAAAAAAAAGGTCTTTTTTGAACATAACTTCGAAAATTTAGACAACAGCTGCATATAAAACCTTAATCATGATAAAGAAAACATGCTTATGAAATCTTTATGATCTAAAGGACGTCCGCAAGGTTACACATCTTTGTGCTAGCATTCTGCACAGAGTGTAAAGAACATTTCTATCTCTATTTTTATTTAAGGATAAAGAATTGATGGTTTAGTTTAAACTGCTAATTTAATGTATTGATGCCTATTTCATCTTTAGGTGCATGTGGTTTCCAGAGGACCATTTCTTGAAAGAGAAAACCCGCATCCAAACCCAGGTGATTTCTTTAGGGGTTGGAGAGCTCCAGGTGAAAGAGCTGGTTTTGTTGCAGATTAGCCTCAAGCCTGGAGGACTTGCTGGGTGAGTCATGGGGAAATACAATGTGGGCGTTACAGAGACCCCCCCCAAAAATTGAGATAATTTCCCATGAAACGCTGCAGTCTGTGTGTGATGAGAGCCACATGTCCTCTATGCAACACAGAGGAACATAGCCTGGCTGGGCATGCTGGCTTTTGCAGGAGACGCGAAACTTCACCTCCCGCGAGACAGCGAGGATAGCTGTTGCGCCAACCTACAGAATTTTGTTCCTGAAAAGAGGTTGAAACTTTATGTTAAAAACCTCAGTTTTTCAAGATGTCTTCCATCCCATTTTGGGATGGGAAAGAGGGGAAAAAGCTTCGTATTTTCCCAAAGGCCGAAACTCAGAATTAATATAATTGGATTTTATTGGATGTCATAAAAAGAGAAAATCAAGATTACAACAACCATTTGATACACTGTGAGCCCATTTACTGCAAATCCATCAGAATCATCCAGCTTTGAGTAAGGCTCTGCTCTTGTTAGAGGCAAGTTTTCCTGAACTTGCTACTGAAACACTACCATAAATGTTTGGTGCTTGCATTGCTAGGAGATACCCCTGGACAAGGAGAAGGATGCAGAGTGAAAGATTAAGCAATCAAGAGGCTGTTTGCCTCAAATGTGACATTTGGAAAATGGCGAGTGTGGAGGAAGCAGGTCAGCTGTGCAAGGCTCACATGAGCACTAAGTCATTTGCTTGTGCTCCATCCGAGTGTCAATTATTGCAGATACATAAAAAAGAATATGCTTGCTGGCCCATTATGGTTCTGGAATGGAAATATTGCCCATTTTGGCATTTGAAATAAACACATTACCCTTTGCCTTCCTTTATGGAGTCGTGGCTATTTATAATAGGAATCATTCATAGTTATTACAATAGCAGTTCTCCTTGCCACATCCTGATTGGCTAAGGTACATTTTGGTTTACTGTTAATGCACTTTGCCTCAATGAATAACTTCATAAGGTAGGAATAAATGAAAGCCCAGCGTTAAACTAGTAACCACATTCAAAAGCATTTGGTTTATCAGACTCCTGCTGTGTCTGTTATGTGCAGATTTTGATGTAGGCAAGTGTAGTAATGTAAAATGTGGAACGTGCAAGCCTTAATGATGGCTCTGGCTCAGCATTCACCGTATTTACAGCAGCAAAAAATCCCATTTTAAAAGCAAAATATGACCTCAGGAAATGTAAGGTTTATATTCCTGCCAATTCCTATTGCACTTTCCCAGGGAGGCGTTAAACCCATTATCAGTCATCATGGACAAAATCAGCACTTCCACCTTGCAATGCCATTTGATTGAACATACACAGTGAATGACAGGCTTGAAGTAAAAAATAGGAACTTTGCACTTCTGTCCACATGTACATGGAGCCCATTGGGATGAAAGGCTCAGCCTAAGCTCCACATATTATTAATCATGCAGGATTGCTCCATAAAGCTGATTTTCCTTTGCTTCTTTGAAAGCCTCCTGTAATTGTGGCTTCTACTCTTTTCTTCCTAGGTCTACAGTGCGTATAGAGAAAGACAAATTATGATGTTGAAAAATTATGACTTTCTAAATTTTCAAAAATTTTTGTGACAGGAATAAAGCAAGAAAATGTTGTAATAATTTTGGTTAAATCAGCTATATATGGCACGGTGTCTTTCAGCATTTCTTGTATATACAGATTTTATTATTTGGTCATTTTATAATTGCATTGATTGGAAAGACTTCATACAGGGAACATCATCTTTCTGTTGTTTTCATAGAAATAGGACATCATACAGAAGACTATGATCTACTCACCTCTGCCAGAGACACTCCATTGTTACGTTTTGTTTTTAAACCCTCTGCTGCCTGGGACATGTTCAGCTTCGAGACTGGTGAATAAGTTTTGGGACTAAAGAAGTCAGACAGTAGCTGGCACAACAGTCTGGCAGGGACACGAGGCTGTGCAGCTCACGTGTGGGATTTGCAGCAGACTTCAACGAGACTGAGCAACGAGTGTCAATGTTAAAGTGCTTTTTTGAGAGAAATCAAAGCCCAGTGGAAGTGTTGGTTGATAACACCACTCCATCGCTCTTTGAGGTAGGCAAGAAACATCCCGTTACCACCTGACATGTAGATACATCGAAGTGCACTTACACTTGTACTTTAAAGACTCTGTAAGCCAGAGTGGTACAAAGAAGTCCTAGCATCAGAGAATTAAGCCCTGAGGCACAAAGGCCAGATCTGTACTTGAAAAGGCTCCTTTGTGTTGCTGTGCTGGCAAACCCTCCTAGAAGCATACGTCATGCCACACAGAGTAGGAAGAGAGTTTTTATATAGGTATACCCAGCTTTGTATGCCAGGACTCGTGCGGATGACACAGAGGGTTGACAAAAGATGTCAGGGTCACTGCGTAACCTTGCTGCACAGGCAAAAATTTCTGAGTGGCTTAGCAGAGGCAGGTATGAGACAAGTGAGCTCCTGCCAGCCTTGGCAGCCGGGCTGAGACCTTGTTACCGTTCACAGGGATGCACCGAAGGACCCTCTCAACAGCACCCTGTGGCACAACATCATCTGCTCTGATGAGGTGTTTGTTCTTGTTCCCACGCTGCTTTTTGTATTTTCCCCAAGGATATGAACCTTCTGGGTCCTTGGTTGGATTTAAAATTTTCCTGTTTATTTCTCCTCTTTGTTCTTTCATGTCTCTATTCCAAATGGCTGTGCTTCAATCCTTTCCTACTAGGTGAGATTGAAAGTCGTTCTGCTGACTAAGAACCAGCAGTCTTATCAGGCATTAGTCTGTGTAACCACGTGGTTGTGCCTCCTTTTTCTCCTTACGCAGCTGGAGTGCCAGACAGTCCTTCAGAGCAGAAGCTGTCTTGAAGGATAGGCTTCTTGAGGAAAAGTAGGTGACTAAGGATATTTCCTTTTGAGTATCTGTGCAAGTTCCTGTCTGCTTTTCAGAACTACATTTCAGCAGAAACAAAGGAGGAACCAAACTGGTGAACAAACAAGTCAGAGTGTACGGCTGCTTATTTTATGCAGAGCTCAGAGCTTTTGGGTTTGTGCCTGCAGAGTCACCAGATTTTAAAAATGGTAATTTCTGAGACCAATCTAAAAGGCTAATTGTTGCTGTTACTGATCTGCTTTAAAAGCCATGATTAAAACCAAAGAGAACAGTCACAATTCCTGCCAGCTGTGGGAAGCTTTGAGGCTGCCTTGTCCCAATTACAGGGTTTTTTGTAGTGAGCACACTGTATTAGCATAGCTGCAGCTCCCTTCTAACAACAAGTAATCATGAGAAACACTTAATGGCAGGCTTTGGACCATGTCATTCTCTCTTTTTCTGTATAGTGCTAGGAATGAGGTTTTCTGGTGCCCCTAAACATTTTTTTCCCCAGTTTAATAACAGGTTTGGAAAAGGAGAGTCAAGGTTCCAGTTTATGTATTCACTATATTTATTCCTTTTTCCAAAAAGAAGTAGCTCTCCCAAGGTCTAGGTGGCAGGTTCCATTTGTGCATCTCAAGTGTCATCACCCTCTGCTTTTACAGAGAGGGCAGAAGGAGGGGAGAGGAGAACTTGCCTAGGAAGTGCTCAGAAAAACCCTCCAGCTCTCCACTCTCCTGATGCCCGCCTGGAGACTTTAAGAGGGGGGAAACAACTGTGAGCAAATGTGGTTAATAACACCCAGGGCTGACTAGATCACAGCAAAAGGAAGATTGGACTAGACCAGACTGCCTGCTCCCAGTGCAGCACTGGTAATCAACAGCCCATGACTCAAGAAACTGCCTTCAAAAAACATCCAACCAAACCCTCCAGTAGCCCAGGCTCTCTGTTAGAAAGCTGTTCACTAACAATGCTGTTGTCATGGGCAAAGGAGTCTTTTAGGAACAACATGTTGCAGTAACATTGTCTAGTTCAGTCATATTCTTCCTGGGATTTGATCCAAAGCCCACCGAGGTCAATCGGAACCTCCCACTGACTTTATAATGGCTTAAGCTCTGTTTAGTTGGAGATACTAATCCAATTTCCACAGCCAGTGCTGTTGTCTGTGAAGTCCCAGTGCTGATACATAAAATCTAGCTTGCTGCCAGCCATAGCATCGTTACGGTTCCTGCTGGTCTCAGCTCTCTCTGAAGCAAATATGTTCATATATCTGCAGCCACAGAAACTTGGACCGAAGTCTTGCAAGGTAAGCTAATTTGGGCCTTGTCCACTGTGAATGGAAGACCTCCAACAATAGCCTGGGGTATGGGTAAAATAGACCATAATAATTCAATAAAGTAGTGCTCTTCTGCTCAGTGCTGGTCCAAAGCCTCAGGGAAGGTTCCTCTGCTTTGAGAGATGTAATCTCTAGCAAGATATATGAAAATAAGCCAGTAGAGACCACTGAACACCTTTTCCAAAACAAGGGCCATTACTAACCAGGTTAGTTATCAATTTCCTTAGTTCTTTGAACAGAGAGAACGGAAAGGTCTTCTGGTAGTTGATAGTGTAGTACTTAACAGCCTAGTAGGGATATTGTACCAACCCACAGACAGATGTAACCTTTTTGCCAGAGACCTTACAAGACTACACTTACCTGTGCTGGAGCCCAAGAGTATATGACATGTTGATGACTTTCTCAAATTAGTTCCTGGTTTAGGCATAGTTTTAGCTTCTGCTCTGACTGAAAACATTTGAAATTTCCCCTCCCTTCTTTTGACTACAGTTATTCTCAGGAGCCACCCAGCTGGATGCACAAGTATCTGGCTCAGTAGCTAGTGTTTTCTCACTTAAAATTCCCTTGCTGCAAACATTTAAGGTGTGAGCTTGACCCTTTCAGTGTTCATGGAGAGTGAAAACACGTGGGGACTCAGCAGAACCAAAAAGAAATTCATTTAGAGATCCAGGCTAATATTGAAAAATTGTTTTGTTCAGCTACAATGTCCAGCTAGTTGTGAGATGGAGTACACCGCTGTTTATTTCTTGCTTTCCACACCAGCTGTGCAGAACCACAGCGATGGGGTTTCCCGTAGGTAGCACTTAGCATACTATAGGGATCCTTGGAAATGAAAAGGTCTTCATGACTGGGAATCAATATTACTCACAAAAAAGGGTATCACTTCCATAGCAAAATGGCCATTGAGCTGTGTATTGTCCTTTAAATTACTGTTGAAGTTGCTAGTGTTTCAACATTTCCTAAGTTGCTTTTATTTTCCAAGAAACTGGAGATGAAACAGCCACTATAAATCCTGTAAATCCAAAAGTGCCAGGTGTATAACAGAAAGTAGTTTATCAACTTCTGTTTACCTGGAATTTCTTAAAACTTGTCAGATACAATGATGATCAGCACTGACTTCCTACCAAACAGGTCAATAGAGGCTTCGCTCTCTGATTCAGATGCCAGATGAGTCGTCCATGAAACATCCATTAGGACACAGACCTCAGGTGTGAAAAAAGACAACAAACAATTACACAGACTTTCTGGAGTAAAAGTAATTTAAGCCATGATCACCTGCTTGCTCAGAAATAACTGATAAAATCGGTGATATGATTTCTTGTGATGGCCTGCCTGTTTTCTGTCAGGAAGATGCAGCCTTGCAATGTCTGATTAAATGTTTTTAACCCTGTAGCATCGTGCTAACAGAGAACTGTTTTAGCAAGAGTGTTATGCCATCTGTTTTCAGGATAGGAGTGAAATGCTGACCCCTGAACTGTGCTGGGAAGGATGCCATGCATGGCACGGAAAGGAAATTTTTCTCTGGAGGAAATCTGCATCTGATGCTACTGCGCCATGAAGAAGGTAATGGGTGGTCCTCAAGAGTAGTCGTACAATGTGCTGCGGACCCAGGAGGTTCAGAGTAGTGGTGGGTTAAGCGAATACCATAGTCTGAAACCATGTTTGTCTATTGAGTCATCTATTATGTGCTTAAAATGTGATAATTAGAATCCATGCATTACCAAGGAAAAAAGGCAATAATTAAAGCCCAGACATAAAGGGGAGTTAATTCTCCAAAACCATTTTGTGCAGAGGTATTTGAGGGCTTCAGCAAAGTAACTCTTTCTGTTTCCTTATGAAAACCCCTGCTCTACAATGCATCTTCTGAGATCTCTGGAAACTAATCTAATTATAGTTAACACTATTATGTTCTTTGGTGCTTTGAATAGAGCTGTGGGTAATATCATGATTACTCCAAAGCAAATAGCTATGTGGTTCAATCTGACATTTCATATTGATAAAAACACAAACATTTTATTAAAAAAAATGGATAAGGGAAATTATTCCTTTTATAGGTAATGTAACAAAAGAGGGAGAAACACCATTGTTTTCTCAACAACAGGAGAAATATGCTTTCCCAGACTGTTCTATAAATACATTTAATTAAAATGCTGTATTCCTCTTCTCATGCACTCTAGGAGAAACCAGATGAAACCTAACTTTTTCTTTCCTGAAATCTTCCCATGTACCTTCCAAAATAAATTATTATCTTAAGAGTAAAACATTCTGATCACTTGAAGGCTTACAACCACACCTGAAAAAGAAAGATTAAATATAAAAGAATGGTATAAAGTCTGAAAATGAGTCTTTAAATCTTCTAGTTCAATCTCAAACAGACAGTAATTTTTTTTTCTTTATTTTGTTGTTTAATAAAGCCCCAACTGGGAGCCAATGAAGTTGGAAATATATTGACTTTGTTTCATTTCTGATATGATTAGTCACGTATTGTTGAATACTGACATTAGATGGCACAATACCCACCATCAGCCTCTCTACAGAAATGAAAAATGCAATTGAAATTTGCTGCCATCTCTGAAGCTGGTTTTGTTGAATCTGTTTTCTTTTCACAGCAATCCTGTTGCTAAATGTTCTTAGACCAGGGAGGTTAAGTAACCTGATGTCAGTGGAACCCACATTCACATTGGCATGGCTGCACTGTTTTTCTGGTATTTTGAGTCATAAAACAACATCTTTTGGTAGTTATGATATATGTGTCACATGATATGGGATATGTGTCACAGAACTGGGCTATAGGCACTTGAAGGACTGGCGGTACGGGAGGCTCTTAGCAATCCCCTTTCTCCCCTGTGGGACTGCGTGGAAATGGTATCGAGGTGGAGGGGAAAACCCATCGAAGGCATCCGCTGCAGCCCTTGCTGGTCCACGGCTCCACAGGCGCAACACAGCACCTCATGCATGGTTCATGAACTGCTCATCGTGGATGTGCTTTTCCCGGGCCACTTCTGCTACCACTGCCCCTTTTTTAGTTGCAGTCCTGCCCGCCCTCCCTTGGCCAACCGATTCCACTTGCAGCAGGAGGATCTGCAAAGAGGTTTCTTGGAGGTGTTTGCACAGAGCCCCAGCTCACGCACTCTGAAATGTGTAACAGAGTAAAACCAGACTTCACTGAAACTGCATTTGAGTGGAAGCAAGCCTGTCTGCTATTTGACTAGATGACTGACACATTATATCTCCCCCTGAGAAAGCAAATATTTTTTCTGTCAAAATGCCTGTAATACAATCCATTCTCACTCTTTCCTTGGTGTAGAAGCAAAAACGTCTATGATTTTAATCAGTGCTGGATATTGTGCTCCCACTAGTATTAGAAATCCAAGAACATACAACACTGTACTCTGGAGACAACTGGAGCTATTCTTTTTTAAGGTCACGGCAAATGTAATAATGCCAGCAGCTCATAGCACTCTTCATTAGGCTGTGTAATTTTCCAACGCATCAATCACTCAGTGGAGGGTGTTTACTTACTTTCTTTAACAGGGTAAGTGGTTTTTTTATTGGTAACCTAGTTTAAATTCTCCTTCATGGGACAGACATGGCTGACCCTGTTGCTGTCGGGAATTCAGTGATGCAGAGCACAGAGTCAGTGGTGGGATTTCACTACCCCGGGGACGTAAAGCCAGCCAGGTACCCAGAGAGCACCATGCATCCCTCCATCCCTCCCTTTCACCTGGCACTTTCAGCACCCTTGGCACTGGAGTGGGTGATAATTGAATAGGTGGAATTTGCACTTGAAAATATCTTCTACTCTTTTTGTGCAGGTCAGTCCTATACTGAGCTTCAGCTGCACCCCAGGAGTCTCAGAAAATTTGGAAAGCAGGTTTTGGTCTGTTGTAAACCCTGCTAGAGTATTGAGGTTAACTAGATACCTGACACTGTAACACTGGAGTCTGGATTCAGTTAGTGAGCCTAAATTGCTATTCACTTGGTACTTACAACCAAAAAATCTTTGGAACTGAAAATGCCAGGCTGCATCTGCCGTTGGCTCTGACGGACGTCGCTCAGGCCCCAGGTTTAGCTCCCCATGGCTGTTTCGCGCTCAGCTGACAGAAGCTCAGGCTCTCCCCATGGGCTGGGTAAAACTTCTGGGGGGAGTTAGCAGAAAGTCGGTCAAACAGAGGAGCAGCAGCTCATGAGCTGCGGGCGAGGATGAGCATTGGGTATTGTTGCTTGAGGCTCTGTCTCCTGAGCTGGTCTGCATCTGGTTGCCTTCTCTGGCCCCAGATAGCAATTCCTGTGGGAGCTCTTCTTCCTTTCTCCTGGCTGAGAGCAGAGGGTGCTCTCACAGCCATGCTCCAGCTGGGGCTTCCCAGCACAGACGCTTTGCCCACCTTCCAGGTGCCTTTGCATGCAACAGTTTACATTAGGCACTTTAGTGTTATTTAATCAGAAATCTGAGCTTGGGGGTTTGTTTTGGGTTTCTTTGCCCTTGTTTTCTTAGTATTAGTAGCTAGCTCCTGGGAGCTTGCTGCAGACAGCTGCACTGACAGCTCTGGGCTTTGGTGTGGTGCTGGTGCTCGCCGAGGCTCCCGGCTCACTCTTTCCTTAATTGAAGGTTGGGGTGAGGATAAGGCTTGGCTCACACCCCTTGTGAGACTCATGTGCAGAGAGCTATGCATAATAAGAAGGCAAAAAGAGCAGATCCCTGCCTGAGATTTGGCTTTTTTTCCTCAACCCTTCCTTGGGAAGCAGGGAAGATGTAAAGGTGCTCTACGAGCAGCAGGAGGGGAGACCTAGCTGCTTCCCAGTGTAGGGATTATATATTAATACATCAGGCTTCAACAGCTTCTGGTTACACAAAAACATAGACACACAGAGCAACAGAGGGGCTGGGAAAAACATCAGGTCTCAACGCCTCTGTGATCCTCTCACAGCACAGACACATGTCCCCGCTTGCACGCGTGGGGCACTCAGAGAAGGAGCCGTGGGGCAAGGGAGAAAGAAGGAAGGAAACTGAAACCCTCAGCTGCATGTAATGGCAGCAAGAGCCACCACGTCGCTGCAAGCTGAGGAGCATCCCTTCCCACTGCAAAGCATGATGCCATATACGTGATGGACAGGTAGGAGCGATGCAAGTGGAAGCGGCTGGAGAAACGCAGTGGGAGGTGGTCCATGGCAGACCTGCCCCACCAGGTTGTATGGTTAAGTACTCAAAGCAGTGCGGTTGTGCTGGACTGTCTCCTTGAGAAATAGCATTAAGCCAGAAAGTTTTCTAACCTGCTTTGTAACCACCCACAAGCTGTTCTCATCTATTATCAAATGTGTAAAGTCTCAGTAGATGTGTTAAACTGAGTTAGTACCCAGTGTGAATGCACTCAGGATACAGGTTGTCTTAATTTGGTTCCGTTTGGTCACATTGGAAGTGAAACAAGCTATTGCAGGCTAATATATAGCTGGCAATTATATGAATGCTCTCAAGCAGAGGCAAAGAAAATGCCATTTGATTTTATTTAGCCTTCATTGGCCAGGTTAAGTTTATTTATAGGCTAAGAGCATGCACACAAATGCTTACACTATTGAGCCAATTTTGGTGCTTGCTAAGTGTGCTCACACAGAGACATTAAGGCAGCTTCACTAGCCTATTTCTCCTAACTTTTAGTATTTTGGGAGAGTTTCTGGTAGTGGATGTGGCATGTGGATCTTGCACAGGGGCCAAACCACCCCCAGCCTCCTGTTGCCTGCAGCCCAGTGTGTACACCATGCAATGGGGATCCTCCTCGCCAGCCTCTCTGATATCTGAGAGAAAGCACTGAGAGGCAGATGGGAAGTCTTTACATTCTAATCAGAGGGAAAGAGGAGACAAAAGAACCTGTTAGCATTAAAAAGAAGTTAAGTGGTGTGCTGGAGGAAATCACTAGCAAAGGCTGGAAACACTTAGCCTGTTCCTGGCTTAAAAGATCATCTCTTCTCTTTCAGAGGTGCCTAGTGATGCTCACACATCTGCCCAGAGAACTTTCTGTGGGAAAGTTCTGTCTGCTTGCCCACTCTTTCATTGCTTGCTACTCCAGACTAGTGCCATTTCTCAGCCGTGGCACAATATTATTTAAATCTTTGAACACCCAAGCATCAGACCTTGGCCACCAATACTCCCAATGTTTATAGGTGAGTAAACTAGCTGGGGAGGCACATTTATCCTGTGCTGAATGTATCAGAGATGATGCATATGGGGAGAGAGCAGGAATTTCTTGCAGTAGGTAGCTTGTCTTGCTGTGACAGCTCTGGGTAGACCCTGCTGCCAAGAATGCAGGAGTGACTGACCAAAGGTTTGGCACTCTTTGGTGGTGCTGATGATTTTTTTAAGTTGCCACTTCCCTATTATGGGATTTGTTTTACCCACCCTGGTGGGTAAAACAGTCTTGTTTCAGGCTTGGAGAGCCTGGTGGCTCTCCAGTCTTTCAGTTCTACAAATGCTATTGAGGCTGACAGGCTTTCCAGTTTAATGAAGAAAACAGCTGCAATACTGTTTTCCCCCTCCCCTTTCAATTTTACTAATACGAAAGGTACTGAAAAACGGAGAGGGAGGGAGCAGAAGTTGGGGCTGAGGCTGCAAGGAGCTGAGAGGCATCGGCTGACGGGAGGTGTTGGCATAGAAAGGATCAGCCATGGCAGTCTGGCAGGTGCTGAGCTCTTACAAGTGAGCACATTCCTCCAGAAATCAGTATAGGAAAAAAAAGTTTATGTTTTATTTCAGCAAAAGTGGGCTCAAAATGTACCAAGTTGTCTGAACCTGGTGGCGAACAAAGCGAAAGAGGGGTAAGGCAGGCGGATGATGAAATGGTTTTCATGCTTCAAAGTGCATGGCCTTCTGCTTCTGAAGGGCACGCGGTCACGCTTGATGGCAGCAGTCTCTTCACACTGGCCTGGCTCGCAGGAGAGCAGCACGTACTTCTTGGGGAACAAATAGATGGAAAAAGGTTTCTTCAGGATCACGGGCTGGGTCTCTTCCTGGGACAGCAGAAGATGCTCGTTTGCGCAGGTTGATAATAAAAGGAGATGCGTGTTGTGTAGATCCACTCTGCAGAGCTCTGCTTAATACAATAGCACTCATGGATATGCGCCTGGAATGGCAGACTGCTCTGGTACCGCATCTATTGTCTTACAAGTGTGGCAGGCATCCATACAGCAGCTGGGCAAGCAAAGAGAAGAGCAATTTTCTGAATGCCTTCTGCTGAGTGTATGCAGGGCTACAATACAGCACAAGCACTCCATCTACCTGAAGTGTAGACCCACTGCTGCCAATAGATTAGCCTTAATGCCCTTGGAAGTTTTAATTCAGATAAGCAACCCCTTTTCTGGCTGTATATGTGAAGCATCTCTTTGTGGTGGAAATCTTCTTTTTTTGGAGATTATGTCTGTGGATGCCAGAAGGTACTTGGCAATAAGTGCATTCTGCATTTGGCTCCCTGCACAGTCTCCATAATCCACTCGCTGCCTGGAGATGGTCTTTAGCTGCAAAATTCAGATCCCCATCTTAAAACACTTTGCTGTCCCTGTCCTGGCACTCTCAATTCCAGAAGTTTAGGTTTATCTGCTCTGTATTTCTCCACCTTGGGACTTTGGTTTGGGACTAGCTGTTAATACATTAAATAGTTTAGCACTTTTTTTTTTTTTTGGTAATGCTTATGCAGTGAAGGCCCATCAGGGAATATGGAGATAATCAGCTTGAAGAAAATCCCAAGAAACCTGTCTGCACCTCTCCAAATAGGTCACCCACCAGGCAGCATCCCTGAAAATTGTATGGGGTGCCTCTGAGATAGCCTCCAGATTATTTATGGTGTTATAATTCAATTAAATGGTGGCAGGGGATCAGTGAGGGTGGCTCTGACATTCTCATGTGCTAGATATTTTTGGAACCTACAGAGGAAGAAATGAGAGTATTTAGGATTGAGTAATTACAAGGGTTAGGATTTAACAGGGAATTTGTACTGCAATCTGTGGATATTAGTCTAGCTGAGTAACTTCATATGGAGGCATAGTAATGAAAGCACTCATCACACAGGTAGCTAGGATGCTGCCTATAAATAATCAGTAAATGATCTATGGGTAAAGAAAGCGGATATGCTTGGACAATGTTTTATGACCATCCCTAAATTATGGAGATAGATGTTCTAAAATGTGAGTCTACCTTATAGGCAGGAGCCTTTTAGGTCAGTAAAGCGCAAAAAGGTTATGGGTTAAAACCAGATGGATTCCTTTCTGCAACAGACTGAGAGCAGATTTTCCTTGAGTCATTTAAAGGAAATGGGGAAAAAATGTGTAGCTGAGAGAATAAAGTGTGCTTTAATGTAAGGGACTGAAATGCTAGCAAAGCACTTTCCTAGGGAAAGAGCATTAACTCTCACGATCAGAACTGTCCTGCTGGAGGTGCAGATGAAACATGACTGAGCTGAAAAAATGAGCAGTATGTTGCTTTGGTTCAGCTACAACAACAAAATAGTGAAACACTTGTAATATTAGTCCTTTTACACATCGGCCAAGTTTAAGACACCTCTTTCAGAGGTGTTACTGGTCTTTCAAACTTTCATCTTCCTGCAAGTCACCTCAGAATAATAATAAACATTCTTCATTTGCTTAAACCATGAGGTTTCACTAATCAGGGCTTTGTAACTGGTTTGTGAGACCTCTGCCTGCATTTCCTCATAAGCAATCAAGAAACTACAGCTTATTAAAGGCTACTGTCTTATCCTCACCTCTACTGGTTCCAGGTGAATAGAAATCACTTCCATCTGTTAATCCACTTGGTGAGGAGAGAGGGATAGCATGGATGGCACTTCTGTGTTTGGCTGCGATGGGATTTCTGTATGTGGCTGCAGAGGATGCTGTTACTGACCTTATCAGATGTTCTCGAATTGAATCACAACTTGTCAAACTCTCAAGTCATTTGGTCAGTCCCACAAAAGAGTGGTTGGCTGTCTTTAGTCTGAATTATGTGCATACAGTTGAGCAGAGCCCTCTTCCTAGGGCTGTTTGGGAAGCTCTGCTATGTACTCAGCAGCCAAGGGTGTGCTGCTCCTCTGACAAGTCAGCAGTGCCTCCTTTTGCCTTTCCTGCAGAAGGAACTGGCAACATCTGTTTCCTATTTAAATTCAAGGATATTATTTTGATAAATGGTCAATGCAATCCTGGAGGTGGGGGGATGTCTTACTGTCCTACCAGGACTCTGCAGTCATGGTATCTGTTATTGTCTGTGTGAGAAATCCACATTTCTAAGCCCCGCCAGCCGTCTGTAGTGAACAGCAAATCTAATTTATCTCTTGGAAAGCCGTGAGCAGACATGCTTCGGAATGGAAAGCAGTATTTAGCGGTTGAGGTCCTGCAATGAGATGCAGTTAATCTGGATTCAGTTCCTGCATCTATCCACACATGTCCTGCAGCCAGGGCAGGATTCAGAACCAGGATGCAACCCCCAAGGATGGGACTGCAGAAGTAGTTAGGACACTTCACTCCACTGCAGTGCTCATTTAGGTACCACGTAGCCATGAAACCCACTGTTTTCCATGTCAGGTTGCAGAGAAGGGGATCAGAGACCACCTGCTCACTCTCCTGCTGGGACGCTGGGGAGTTAAGACAGAAAATCAATAGGGTCAGGAAAAGGGAATAGACAAGATGGAGTCTGACTTTTCAACATGGGGAGGAAGGGATCTCCAGGCTCTTTTCTCAGCTCCTGGGAAATTTATGTTTTTCCTGAAAATATACAGGGAAATGTCAAGACTTCCTGTAAAGGCATTTCAGCTTACAAAGTCAGCATATTGCGTGATTATGCTTATTCTCCTGCGTTCCTCAGTGCACCATGGCTCAGCTTTGACAGGAAGCTGGAGGCCGACAGCAGGACCTCAGGAAACTGGCTGTACATTCAACTTGTCGTGGTGGGGCAGCCTCAGGATGTGCTTCCTAGGGGAGACCTAACTATGTCAGAGCTACAGCACAAGGTAGGTCCATCTCCTGTTCCTCAGGCTGGGCAGGTAAGTGCCAGAAGCTCACCTCAAACCACTGTGCTCCTGAGATGTTCTGAGTCTTGGGCACCTCTGAAACACGGTGGTGGCAACTGGACACTCAGGTTGAACATTGGCTTTTGTTGACATGATCTAGACATGTGTTAGAGAGGGGAGGCCCCCAAATCTGTGCCTCGGACTCTGAAAATAGCCCTTATTTTAATGGAAGCAGTCAAATCATCCAACAGTCATTCCTGGAAACCACAAACCTGATAGACAATGACAGAACTGAGTGGCAATTTATGAAGAGACCTTGTGAGATAGTGAGGATTCCTAAAATGGAAAGTTGTGCTGTATTAGTGGTATAATAAAGTAGCTTTATTAGAAACTCTCCATGAACTAGCTGTTCTCTGGACAATCAAATCTTCCCACTGTCTACTCACGCTGCTTTTGTCAGGCTGGAATACTTCAGTGCACAAGTGAGTAAATATAATGATAAAATAGCCCTGATGTGCTCATTTGTCTGTCCTGTCACCAGTGATCTATATTTTTGAGGATATCCTGAGATGAATGGCCACCAGAAGACCCTGATAGTGCTATGAAAAGCACAGGCTGTCCTTTTAAGCAGGATGATAGATTTATCTGAAGGCCAAGTGTCCCTCAAGTATTAGTTCCTATCTGTTTTTAGGAATAATAAGAGCTGTTTCTGGCTTCTTCATAGTGTCTCTGTGTTAAAGAAAATATACCCAGAATTAAGGCTATCCAGTGCCATTATGCATATATAGAGATGTGCGTATACACACACCTGCATGTTCCAGTTGCTGATGCACTGCCACAGCATAGGCAGCTATAGGTAGCCTGTAAATGGCTATAGGTTGCCTACAGACAGCCATAGGTAACTTGTGGACAAAAGTTGCCTGCAGACTGGCATATTAGGTCTGTTCTGCTTTTGAGAGCCTTTTCTACTCACCATGTGTTGCAGCTCCAAATCTGCTCTAAACTTGGGCAAAGCAAAATAAGTCTCAAGGCCAGGCAGGCAACACCTATTTCTGTACAGTCCTGCATTAAAAAGACGGTGGGCCCATATGAGAACTGTGAAGGCGAAAAATCTAGATTTGTACTATTATGAGTAGAAAGAAAAAAACAAATGTATACCCAGACTCAAATCTCCAAAGATCTATCAGCACATCTGGATTTCTGCAGTGGTAATAACTTCTGTATCAACAGAAGAAACTAGAAGAAGAACAGCAGTATCCTGGTATAAACCAGGAAATTTTGGTTGTTTAATACTTACTGTGGCACGGGCCTATAGCTCTGCCATGCTTCAAACATGCACCAAGAGAAGTCACTCCTGTTCCTCATTTCCTCCTTCTGAGTATCTTTGGTCACTATTAATCATTAGGCAATTACATTCTTTAAGATAAATCGCCACAAGTTTCTCTTCTGTAAACAGACAAACAGCTTTTCTTTGTAAAGATTGATTTAGTTGCCCTGCAATTTCCTGTTTAATTAAACAGGATCAGTCTGACAAATGCAGGTTTTTAAGCACTTTGTTTCTAGCTTTATTTCCTTGTCCTAGGAATATACAAAGGATGGTCTTATTTTTCATGGCATTGAGAGGGTAGCTAGGTTAACACCAGTCACTTTGCCCTTGGGCATCGATTAATATCTGCTGTCAGACAACCTCATATAAGGGAACTGCCAGAGTGATTCTTTGTAGCCCTCAGCTGGTACAAAAGGAGTGTCAGACCTTCCTGAGCCAGAAGATGCGTTTTGTCCAGGCACGGGTCATCTTTGCTCTTCTTTCTTCTCAGCTGCACTGAGCCCTGGTCAAAGGGATGGAAACTTTGTTGATCCATATCACAGATCTGCATGTTGGGTAGGTAAAAAAGAGGCTCCAGGGCTGCATCTTCTTCAGGGGGATAAAGGGTCTTGTGAGATGGGGTAGGAGCAGAGAAATCTGTGGGCACAAAGCTGGGGATTATCCTTAGATGAGTTTTGGGCTGGTGGCTTATAAGCAAATATGTCCCCAGACACAGCAGCAAATCGAGGGGCTGGGCTGGGACCCGTCAGTTTGGAGAGAAGATGACTGAGCAGGACACAGCCATGGGTTACCAAATCATGAGAGCGGGAGATGCAGTCAATGTGGAGCAGTATAATGTCATCCAAAATTAAGGCTAGGGGTACTCAGTGAATTAGTAGGAAACTGATTTTTTGTCCTGGTTTCAGCTAGGATAGAGTTAATTTTCTTCCTAGTAGCTGCTATAGTGCTGTGTTTTGGATTTAGTATGAGAACAATGCTGATAACGCGCTGATGTTTTAGTTGTTGCTAGGTAGAGCTTACGCTAGTCAAGGACTTTTTCCTTCAGCTTCCCATGCTCTGCCAGGTGCACAAGAAACTGGGAGGGGACACAGCCAAGACAGTTGACCCAAACTGCCCAAAGGGCTATTCCATACCCTACGGCATCATGTTTAGTATAGAAACTGGGGGGAGTTGTGATCACTGCTTGGGGACTGGCTGGGCATCGGTCAGTGGGTGGTGAGCAGTCGTATCACTTGGTTTTTTTCCCTTCCTGGGTTTTGTTTCTCTGTCATTGTTCTCTTTTTCATTACGATTTTTATTACTATTACTGTTATTATTGTTATTCTTTTGTTTCAATTATTAAACTGTTCTTATCTCAACCCACAAGTTTTCTTACTTTCACCCTTCCGAGTCTCTCCCCCATCCCAACGTGGGAGAGGGTGAGTGAGCGGCTGTGTGGTGCTTGATTGCCAACAGGGGCTAAACCACAACATTTTGAAAGGAACTTTCTTTGCACAGTGGGCAGTGAGGTGCTGGCACATGCTGCTGTGGGAGCTGTGGAGGTGGATGGCACCGGCAGGTCCACAAAGGGATCAGCTAAATTGATGAGCCACGTGTGGATAATGGGGACAGTTGCGGGGAAGAGGCTGGGGCAGTTGGATGGAGAATGCAGCAGAACTGCTGGGTGTTACTACCTGGGGGAACTGCACGGTGGGTGGAGAGGAGCAGGAGCAGCGGGCAGGCAGCTGCAGGAGAGCGTGTGGCCATAACGACAGTGCTGCTCTCCTGGTGCCCACTGCTGTGCTAAAAAGGAGGTGTGCCCTTCTACATTGATTATCGTCTGATCTCAAAACAGTCATTAAGATGAAGTTATATGGCCTGGGAAAACAGTAGACTGTCACATTTTTATTGGCTTTCAGATAAATGTTCGCTGACACTGGAGCCATCTGCAGATTCAGTCCTGCCACTCCTTTTATTCATGCCTCTGTTTAAACCATTTCTTGAAAGAAGAAATCCAAAGGATCGTTTATCCCCCTTCAACCTCTTCCTTTGCATCCACCTGGGAATATCACTGATCACCCAATAAACAATTAGCACTCAGCTTCCCATATACTTAGTACCATCATTACACCAACAAGACAAAGGTGTCATGTTCCTGCTGCTTGTTCCTGAAAGGGTAACAAGAGCAGGGTTTTTTCTGGGAGACTTTTTCTTAATTTTTCCCTTTGGGGTTTTAAAATGATACTATTTAGCTGTTGTGTCCTGAGATAACCCTACCTTGTGCTGAAAGCTGCGTGTCTTTTATTATTAGCTCTGTTCCAGAGTAAATAGTTTGAAATGTCCTACTGGTTTGTATTAATTCCATTTGACATTTGGGCTGTGCTTGTAAGGTGTGCCAGAGTAATTCCTGATGTACAGATGTACATGGAATAAAGGGTGTTTTGGGGGGTTGGCAGAAAATGGTGGTAAAACTTCTTGCAGAGATGTAGGCTGCGCTCTCCCAGATGCCTTTTTGCCCCTTTGTGATGCAAAGGCAAAAGCCAAAATGTGCGTGGATGTTCTGCAAACACACGGTCTCATGTGCGTTGGGAATAACAGCAATAGGCTGAGTATCAGTGCTGACTGGCACGTGTATGGCATCACTGCCTTCCAGATGCAGCTCTGGTCTGCAAAACATTATAGTCCCACCAGCTTGTAGTGCCCTCTCCTCGCTTCCTGCAAGGACCTCAGGTCTACCAACATATGAGTAGTCCCTACTTTGTATCAGACAAATTTTGCCAGCGGAATGCCAGCATGTCAGGGAAGCACATCTTCTTTGGCAGGGAGGTGGTGATAAACTCCAGACATGGTAACATCATCTCCTGGCATAGCGGGATACCAAGGATGTCTGACGACAGAGTAATACTGACAAAAGTGACTTTTATCTTCCCAAGGGTTCAATCTCTCTGCGTGAAAGCCAAGGTGAAGAGGTGATGCAGCAGGAGCTATCAAGCTGTGCAGGAATTTAGCAGGCTGTGGAGAGCTGGCCTTCAATGCCGCAGCAGCTGGAGCTGAAAGGGAGCGTCACCCGTCTCTTTGAGGCTTTCCTTGCTGCTTACCCTGCTGAAACATCTTCTCCCTCAGGCTAAGTGGTTCATGGCTCTTGGCTCATTGCTGTTACAAGACATTTATGTTTCACGGCAGATGGCCTACTGCACAACTTGTTCTTTTTTTTAACTAAGGTAGATCAGCAGGCAGTGGTTCAGTCTCGGGCAGCTTGGGGGTTGAGATTTCAGTATTATCCCACATTTCTTTAAAGCAAATGAAACAAAAAAAAAAAAAAGGGAGTTGGGAGGGAGATATTTTCATACTCACAAGTTTTGTTAGTATTGTAGTATATTTGACTCATATTTTGTAGAGGCCAAAATATGTCACAAGCACCTTTAGAAAACCATTAAAATACAAAATAATGAGTGAACACTACAATGCTTCCTGACTGAATGCATGAACTGCACCAAGTTTAAGCTAAGCTGCATGGAATTTGACCTTGGCACAAAAGATGGCATTTCTCCACCTCCTTTCTGACCTATGCCTTTTCAGACTATTTGTAGATTTAATTTACAATGCATTTCCATATACAGAGGAAAAGTGCTACAACTTTATCTGTCCGTGGAGTCCCAGCAGTCTTAGCTTACCAGATGTTCCTTACTCATTTAAACAGTGCATTGAGCTTTGCTTAGTATGATAATTTTGAAATGCAAAGAGTATGGGGACACATAATGAAGAGTTAGAGGTAGTGGCTATAAGGGTAAAATGTTTCAAGGAAAAGATCTATTGCCATGTGTCCAGCTGCGTTACCATAACTGTGGGTATTAATTGTTGTGCAAACACCTACAGGTCACTCTGAGCATAAATCATGTTTTGATTTCTTTTCTTAAGGCCAGAAACCTGATCAATAACCTTCATTTAAAAATAGGACATGACTGCAGGCGAAGTCTTTATTTTGACTCAAAGCCTTGTGATTACCAGATTGGTTTTGCTGCAGCAGTGATTGTAACTGGCTCTGTGGTGAGAAGAAGGTTTGTCACCCATTGCACCAACCCATACCAGGGCTGGCAGGAGTCACTGCCCCAACCACTGCCATTACCTGTGAGTACAAAGATGCCAGACTTATTGCTGGGGGACAAAATTTTGCTTGGTGCAGATGAGAGAGGGTGTGGAGAACAGTTTTTGCGGACATGCCTTCCTACCCCTAGGAGAAGGAACAACTGACCTGATTCTCCAGGGACTGACTCCCTTTTGTAGCATTCTGGTTTTCACTCATCTGTGTCCAGCCCTTGCTCCCTGCAGCAGCCCAGGCCAGGCATCACCCTTGGAACAGCTAAATGCAGCACTATCTGCAGGAGTTCTGTAAGGGGCTCTGGTGAATCCCGTGCAGTGGAGCAGGGATTTAGGGAGCTGTACTACCTTCAGCTTGAGAAGCAATCACTGATGAGGCTCACTCACCTCTTTCCTCATCAGAGAGGCTGGAGGTGCCCATAGCCCCTTGCAGCGTGAACGTGGAGGGAGAATATTCATAGTTACCCTGCAGAGACCTCACCTTAGAGGCTTCACCGTGAGCTTCCACTCCAAGTCCAAGAAATAAAATGGGGAGAGAGTTTTAAATAGCTCACGGTGGGACAGAACCCTCCAAGGGACATGGAGAAGTTGAGGGACACCAGCGATGGCTGATGAAGGGTGACATTAACAAGCTGAATGGTGCTTGTGTCATTCTAAGGTGTGTGCCATTTGCTGAGCAGGCACAATGATGCTCTACCTTGCTTCAAAACAGATTGTATGGGCACTGCCTAGAGTCAGGCAATGGATGGAAGCAGATTTTTCAAAGGTAAGAGCATTGACAACCCCTGGCCAGCCTTCTTGAAAAAGAACAAGCTCAGTGAAAAAAAGAAATTTCATTTTCAGCCAGTTCACAGACCAAAAAAAAAAATAAAAAAAATAAAAATCACCTTTTTCACCAGTTGCAAGCCAAGCCCCAAGTTCATGTTTCCTAAAGAAGTTGAAATCTAAGAATCTGCACAATTACATGAGTATTTTCCCCTTAAGGAATGTTGGATATCTTTACTGGGATTCAAGTTTTTTAAAGTTTAAAATACATTCACCTCCCCTCCAATAACTTGCTGAAGTAGTAAAAAATTCTCAATCTTATTCAAGTTCACAGTAAATTATTTTTTCTATACATCTACAACAAGGTCAATTTTTCTCCCTGCATTTTCTTGCATAAAATTCATTTCAATGGGGTGGCTTCTATATCATCTTTAGTGTTCTAAACACATCTTATGTCCAAATTATAAATCCTAGAAAGGAGTGACCTATAATGAATTCTTAACCACAACTTTATGGCAGAACAAATACACTTCTCTAATATGCAAACTGTTAAATGTTTTCTTATCATACTAAAAGTGTGAATTAAATTATAATATGATGAAAAAGTAGCAGTTTGCGGTAATTCCAAATGTGGCAAATCTTCAGTAGTGCATAAAATTATTCAGTGAACTGTGGAAAACATCAGAGCAATTCTAGCCTTAAAGCTTTTCTTCCAACAACCAAAAAGTGCCAAAAACAAGCAAGCATAGCTAAGCATTTCATCTTGGAAGCAGCTTATTGAATTAATAAGACAAGTCAATTAATGTAATGCTCTGTTGCTTCAGGATAAAACATGAAAAGGAAAAATATGGAGCTGTTTACTGTAGTGAGATCAAGCAACCATGAAGTCTGTAAAGCTAAAGTTGCTCATTTCTCTAAATCCTGAGGAAATGATCGGCATAGCCATTGTATATACCCTCTTTATATGTAAGTCATCTGTGAGATGTGGATCTTCTGCTGTCCAGACACTGGTTTTAATATCAATTTGCTCCTATTGTAAGTCTGTTTTGCCTCTGTGCTGCATAAACTTGAAACTGAATAGCCGGTATCATTCACACTGGTGGATGTTGGGTTACGTTTGATGGGCTCACCTGTGTCTCAGGGCATCTTAGTGCTAACTGGTGAGGAAAGTTACCATGGAGGTGTGCTGGGTATTCTGCATGGGTACAGATTCACACTCAGTTTGGCCTGTGCATTGTAGACCAATGAAGAAAATCAAGAGCTGCAGGTAGAAACTGTCTGTATTTCAGCAGAGCAGCCTGTGTTTAAATCATGGCAAAGGTCCGATAAATTGAAAGTTCAGATTGGTAATCTTTGATTTCAGGTCAGTTCTTCAATTTTCATTTAACTTAATGCTAGGCTCATTGTATGTGCTCAGAAATCCTGATTCCAGGTGTCTGTGAAAAAGTGTCTGAGAAGGATGGAGCCAATTAGTGATGAACAACTGGTTTTCCTATATAATAGACGATACCTTCCCAGAAATCCTCATTATGCAAACTTTGGGTTTGATCTGAAAAAATAATAATCCTGATCAAGAACTTTACCTGTTGTGAACTCACATTTTTCAATTCTTCTACCCAAACCACTGTCTTTGATTGCAAGGGACTAATTAGATCTGTTTAAACAGGGCTTCTGTGGGTTAATGAGGACTACAGAAAGCAACAGGCTGTTGGTAGACATGAATGCCTCAGTTATTCAAGCATAAGATGATTTTCATGTCTCACAGCAATTTGTGGAGAGCAACTCTTTTATAGCTATTCTGGTCAAATTCTGTTGAGAGCATAAGGGCAGCAGTTGAAAGGGAAACTGGAGATGGCAACACAATGACTATGTCTACACTCACTTCATGTAGTGAGGTTGGGTTTTGGGGCTCCTTTGCAAGTGTCAAGACTTCAAATTGTATAACTACAGGAGGTGCTTCAAGGTGGAGTTACTGTAGTCGCCAGGTAGATGTGTGGAGTATATTTATGGAGGAATGTATGGACTAGAAATCAATGACAAGTATGTGCTAAAGCATTTTTAAAGTTTTGGGCTGCTTTTCCTTATTTTGCCCCCAGATCTTCAACAGCACTGGCTGTAAGAGAGTCTGTGATCCTTAGTTTCCTTTCCAGCTTTATTCCATCGTGGAGAAAGGGATGTATTGTGATCCCGTCATAAGTTTTTTTTTTTTTTTTTGTAGGTTGCTGCTAGATGCACAGTCGAGCTGTTATTGTTGAGAAAAGCCAGTGTGGCTTTTGAGGGCCATCTTTAAATCCAGGGTCTCATAGATTATAAGTAACAAGCAGTCCCAAAAGCCACAATACAAATAATTATGGGGGAGGCGGGGACGACACAGACATTTTTAACTCAGCAATGGGGCTGCACAGCAACATTATGAACCAGCAAATACTGTGGGTCAAATCCACTTATGAGGGAAACTGATGTACTTTGGCAGAAAACAGGTGTTGACCCATACTATTCAGTCCTCTGGGGTGAATTCAGTAACTTCAGTCTGGAGAATCTTTCTAGGCAGCAGTTAAATCTATGTGTGTAGGTAACTCTTTCCTATTTTACTCCTGTCTTTATCTTTCTCCTAACCTCGCTGGGCATTGGTGAAATTTTGCTGTACCCTCTGTTGAGGTCAGTGACTAAAGGATAAAGACTAACATTAAACATTAAACCATGTAACAAGTATTGTAATTTGTAAAATATGTGTGTGCCTGGACTATCAATTCGGAGTTGGCTGTTTCAGTTTCTATTGCCCAGGGATGGTATCTGTAACAAGACACTGCTGAAAAGTGCATTGCAGCATGGAAGTAACAGGTTGTACGGACACAATATCTATAGGGAAAAATGTTTGGATTGGACCCACCATTTTGAAATCTCCATTCAATTCTGCTCAAATCAGAGACTTAGAAATGGGTTACAGGAGCTAGAGCTGTAAAAAAACCCAAATTGTCTGACATTAAAAAGAAAAAGATAGGATATAAAAAAGGTGTTTCCGCTATGGGGGTAGGTTGGAATAGTGTTTATAATCCCACAGTGAAGCAAGTGATGAGATTAGCTTTGCTGAATAAGACTAATGGGCTCTTATCATCTGTCTTGTTTTGTATGTCATGTAAAAGAATAGGGTTTTGTGTAAGCAGAATATAATTTTCTCTGCCTAGGACAAAGGCAGGGTGGACATGGGCTGAAAAGAAGATAGTCTATAATAATATTTAGAAATCAGGTGCTGAGAGAGTAGAAAAGCTGACAGAATATGATATTCTTATAATAATCACATCTCAGCACAGCTGGGCAGAAAAAGTCACTGTAGGCTTGTAATAGTTTTAGGGCTTTGGGTGCCAGAATTCCTGCCCTGCCCTTGCCTTTCTGAGTCTTCCCTTTCTCCTACGCCAGCTCAGGAGAAAGCAGCAGAAGGGCATATCAGCTAGGGCTACTGTGATTTTCCACCTTTTTTTCCATCTAGTCACTGTTTATATTGTTTTGAACCCGTCAGTTCTTGGAAGTCAAGGTCAGAAGAAAATTAAGCCAAATGAATGAAGCATTCATTGAAGCTGCCTCTTAAAGGTACATATCCAGACTGTGATACTTCTTTGTTGCACTAGCAGTTGCTACTTAGCTTATATATCTTTGAGAGTCTGGTGGCTAAACAGAATGGGTAAAAATAGCCAAGCTGCTTAAGGAGAAGCATCATAGCCTGATCGTTCCTCTTTAGCAGCTTTGAATATATATGCCACCAAACCCTGTTAAAAAGCAGGTAATTATAATGAGGTTGTATGCCTTTCTCAATAGGAAAGCTTTGTTTGGACTGTTGTACTGTGTTGTAAAGTCATAAATGCCATTATCACACATACCTATCGGTTAAATTCAGGCTTGGTGAAAGTGGGTGGAGATACAAATCTGCTTACCGTGGATCCAGTGCAGCCCCTTTGGTAGCAGACACAGTGCTAAATGCTAAACTTGCCATTGGCAGAATCAAAGAAAAGCTGGAGGGTGCCTGGAGGTAGCACTGAAAGGCAGCAATGTCTTTGTGGTAGGTCTCCTTCCCTGCTTACATTTATTACTAAGACTTGAATGGGTGTCAGGGTGACCCATCAGTTACTATTCCAGAAGCAAAGCTATTGGAAGATTTGACTATGGGCTTGAATTCAAGAGCCAAGTGCATTTTGTCTTTTAGCATTTTTAGCTGATCATCGGTATTAATTCAGTATTGAGGTTCTTCATGTTGCGGAATGCTTTGAAGGTTGATGTTTAGTTTCAACGATACTTTCAGGGAAGATTTTTTTGAAGCAGAGGGAGGACACAGAGACCGTTGTCTTCAGCCTTCAGCCAGAAACTTTTCGTAATTGTTTCTCTGCTTTATGTCAGTGTCTGCGAGATACTAGTAGGGCTTTAGGGACTTGGTGCCAGATGTATAAGACCTCTGGACAAGTTTGCATGACATACCATGTAGGCTTTACAAGTCTAGATAGCAGAGTCTTTCAGAAAGCAAATGCAACTGAAAGAGCATCAGGAAAAAAAAGAGCCCAGAAAAAACTAACATGTCTGTGCTTGGATCCCATATTGTGCATTTAACAGGAAATTGGCCTGTTCTTCACTCTTTATTTCAAGCCCAAGAGAAGTCTGGTCAAATCAATAGTGATAAATTTTCCTCTTCCAGAGGCATAAACTAATGGCAAGCCCTCAATAGTCAGTGTGCCAAGTTCTCGGTTCTGGTCAAGGTATATGAGATTGTAGCAGAAGCAACAAACAGGACAAGTTCAGTGAAGGTGAGAAGCTGACAATTAACTCTGCTGCTGCAAATCAAGTACCACTAGCATCTGCTTTGTACACTAGGGCACACCTGAGATGGACCCTGTGACCCTGAGCTGGGGATTGCTGGTGTGGGCAGTGCAAATACGGGAGCTGCTGGCACAGCAGCTGCAGCAAGGTTGGGATCTTGCCTTCCAAAATACACAGGAAAAAGGAAAACAAAGAAGATCACATAAATCACTGCTACTGGGGGTAACAGCTCCCTGAATTTGGTCTTGACAGCACAGCTGTTTTTCTTTAGTCTGTGGGGCAGTAGTGGTGATAAAAGACTAATAGAGATGGATGAAAATAATTAAGTGGTGTGAAAGAGAGGGGATGAGATGAAATGAAAATGAAATGAAATAGGAAATGAAGAGGAATGGCAGGTAGGAGGAAGAAATTGCATATTCCCCTGAGCAATATTTTAGGTTATGGGTAGTTTACTTCAAATCTAGGTAGGCCTCTAGCCCTCATTTTTAACTGAATCAAGGACAGTCATCTGACAAAGAAAGCAGATGAGAAATAATGGGAAGCGGGTCAGTAACCTGATGCTCAAACATGTATATTGTTTCTGGTCATATAAATTTGACCATATTGCCACATGTTGGGAAAACAAAAATAATCCAACAATGAGTGTTGAATGAAAAGGTGTCATGCCCAGGCCTGTCACGTGGGAAAGACCTCTGTACATTTCTGAGTTGCACTCAAGGGTTAGAAGTACTTATCAAGCACCAGCAAAAGACTTTATCAAAGATCTGCCAAGTGTGCCCACAGATGAATATTTGTCAAAAATAAAGTGATATTTTTTTTTTTCCTCATGACTTAGTTACCCTGTGTAATATCCACACCCCTGGCAGTGATGCTCACATTTTTCAGTTGAGAACAAGTTATTTGTGCTGCTTGTTGGCTGGTTTAGGCACTTCCTGGTGTGGGGGAATACGTGTTTTCTCTGCTCAAAGTCAACTTTTGCATGAAAATCATTCTACCAGATGGGCATCTCTGAGAAATCATGCGCTCCAAAAGAAGGAATGTTGGCTACACCTGTTTCTCAGCCCATCAAGGTTAAGCACAGCCATTTCTGCGCCTTTTTCCATCTCTGATCTGATCTGAAAGACTCGAAGCAGCTTGTACTAAGGAGCCATGAAATCAAACTAGGGCAGGACTGTGTCACTCTGTCCCTCTGGGAGCAGAAGATGTTGGAGTAGGTCTAGTGGTGGTCTTCCACGCATCAGTGGTTTGAAAATCCCATCAGAAGGGAGGTGAACAAGCTCTGAGCAGTTGGTGCTTGCAGACGATTGTCTACACTTGACTGCAGGCACCCTAATTCTTCTCTCTGTGATCCAAGCTAAAAGCCAGGGTCTGCCGTCAGTGAAATTTCACTGATGTGAACTGTAGATGAACCATCTGCAATGATGACCTAAAATCCAGGAGTCCTCTACTGCTGGCTCTGCTGTAGTTTTTTAGCAAAACCTTGGGCAGGTATCAAGTTTTATGAGTCCTGGTTTCCCACCTGCAAAGCAGAGGATTCCGTTTCTTTCCTTCAGGGCAGCAGAGTTTTAGAAAGCATAAATATTTGTGAAGTTAAGTGTTTTGACTGTGTGAGCATTTCAGAGAAGAAACCATAAATATGTCAGGCCTATGATCTGAATTCAAACCGGTGAACTAGAAAAAGTGTTGACAGCCTTAAACCAACTGCCCTGTACACACATCTCCTTCTGTCTACCTGAAAGATTATTTGTGGAATGTGTTTCTATTTTTCTCTGACATAAAATAGAATACCAAGCAAAGAAGCATGACCCATTTCTTTGTCAGGCAAACTCTAAACCCTGCTTACTGGGATGTGACTGAGGTATTGATAAAAAAAGAAGCTCATTTTAGGCCACAATATTCATCCTACCACTGGAGGAGAAACAAAAACTGCCACCTTCAGATGAAATGGATGTGCTTTCCAAGCCAAGGTATGTTTATCTCCTCCACAACTTCTCTATGATCTATAATTATATTTCGACCATACAGTGAAACAGAAAAATGGCAAATGAGGAGAGTTAGGAATGTAACTTATCATTTTATAATAGGAAACTATACATGCAAAACACCACTGAAAGTATGTGCAGACTCTGTTAATGGTCAATCAATAGGTCTGATAAAAGCTCATCAGAAACTGCGTCACCTTCAGTAATTTTTCATGGTCCTTTCTCCGTGTAATGCCAGGTTTGCATGCACATCACGCTGTTCATAATTGTTGGCCATAGGAGTGGACTTTCGACATGGGTCTTTTTTCTTCAAATATAGCATGTAGTATATTCAAAGCAATATCAAACCATACCACACTGAGCTCTTTATTACCAGAGATTTTTGGACAGAAGCATATAACCTAGATTTTCTGAATCAATAGGCAGATGGCAGCTACTTTTTTTTTTTTCCCAGTAGTTTGTCCAACTTGTACATTTTAGATTTACAGAACTTGGTTTCACACATCTGAAGAAGAAACACTGACATAAATCTAAGTTTATCTTCCATGCATTTACAAATATTTTTCTTTTTTTCCCTGATGTGCCTCTGTCTAGCCTTCTGCCAAAAAGCAGGAACTTTAACTTTCTCTTCTGTTGACGTAAATATCTTTTAACATTGTGCAGAGAATAGCATGACTCTCACTTTCCCATGAAGATGTGGGACCCATTCACTCTACCACCGAAATGCATTGAGTTTCCATCAGCCAAGGTAAGCAGCTCTTCATCTTCCTGCTGTACGTTGTGTTACTGTGCATATCAGTGAAATACATGATCATTGTGACTCCAGGCTGGTTGAATTTTTTTATTCTTGTTTTCAATTTGGTTTACTGAAACAATGAAGGTTAGCTGCATCCGGCTCTTAATTTGACTTCACGTTTTATTAGTCATTATTTTTGCAAAGGCCTTAATTCTCCTCTAAAACATTTTAATTAAAACAGCAATTTCTCAGTGTCGCACTTTGTGAACAGATTTTGCAGCGCTTCAAAGAGACACAGATGTTTACTGAATTTGGTGTGGTGATATTTGAGGCTGCCTACTGGCAAAGAAAAATTCATAAACATTTCTAAGAAACTTTGCTGTGGTAATGACAACATTTCCTTCTTATATTTTAGCAAGTCTAATATTTCCCAACCTCAACAGGCACATTTCATAGACACAGGCATAAGCGTTCTTATCTACTCACAGTCTGAGCCATGTCAGATACACTGCTATGAGGTAAATGCCTCTCAGTGGTGATACCTCAGGCTTTGGCAAAGGGTACAAGAGGCCATGGGTTCGTTTGCTGTGTGTGGGTCGTCTTGCAGAGTATCAGTAGACTGGGAATAAGGAAATGGAAGTTCAATTTCTGCTCGATTTTCCATAGCTCTCCAGTGTGATTTTCTGAGTGGCCATTTAGCTTTGTGTGCCTCAGTTCCTACTGGTAAAGCAATGATAACATATCCTGGCTTTTAATCAACTCATGTCCTGGTGGCAGGGTGTATCTAGCACACCAAGGGCTTCCTAGCCCTAGAGGGTCCTGGGGTTTTTAAAGTGCTGTTCTGGTAAAATTAAGAAATGCTAAGGATTTGTTTTGGAGGAGTTTCTCCTTACTTGTGGCAGGTGAGCCCAGAACTGGTCTGATGATCTCATTTTGGGACCGCACCTATCTGTGGGTAACCAGGCAGGCAGTGGTCCTCTCTGAATTGAGATGATGTGACTAGGGATGCGTGGCCATGGCAGACCATATCTAAAACATCAACTAGGGTCCAGGTATCTTCTGTGGTTTAGGCAGGTGGCTGTGGCCAGGAGATACATGCCCTGTCCAGCTGGGCCAACGGTGAGGCTGTTCTCCACATGCTAGGACCTACATCTGGTGGTGTGGCTCATGCTCTGATTTAGTCTTTCTGTGCACAGAAGAAAAACAGAAGTATGTGGAAACAGCATATCCATTTCCACTGTGAGCATCAGGCAAGGACGAGCACGGAAAGCCAGCATGGAGTATGGCATGACACGTCATGTAGCTGCTTTAATATACAGTGTAATTACAGTGACAAATTTCTGCCTCTTGGAGCATCAGGGATTGAAGTGGTTGCCCTGAAGGAGAAAGAATGTTAGTGGGGGAATTTTGACCAACTCTAGGTCAGGAAGTGCAGCACTTCCTCTGCATTGGATTCAGGGTGATCAGCATGGCCAAAGGGGTCCTGTGAAAGACAGGTAAGCAGACTGAAAGGAAATTAGAAATATTAAAGAAATGAAGATGGACTGGATAGAACAAGTTTTACAATTCCCTGTTCCTCTTTGATTTGGTAGCATTAGGCCTGCAGAAGGGTAGGTGGTGCAGATGTATATATGACAGCAAGATACTTTTCCACACGAATAAACCCCCTGAAATTAATTAGACTGCTCACAAAAGGGCCTGGGAATGTGAACTAGGCTTGCACATTTCAGCCCTCAGATTTGATCTTTCTTCAGCAACACAAGGGCCAGGCTGCATGGTGAACAGCAACAGCTTAGATAGAAACGTGAATTCAAACCGCTCACAGTGAGTAGATCAATGTCTCTGTGGACGCATCCTTGCTGAAGAGCATCTTATCTCAGCTGAATTCACCTTAGTAAGAAACAGCTTAAAATTAAACTGAAAGAAACTATTCCTGAAATGAAAGCAGGGCTCAGGCATAGTTTGCTCACCACAAACTGTTGTGTGTTTGCTGTGCCATGGAATTGCCCACGTGTATGCTTTTAGCTGGTGGCAAATGCTCTCAATGAGAATTAGCCTGGCCTGCAATGAGGGAAGCTTAAATTTAGGCTGTTCTTCTGTGTGTGCTGTGGGATAAGAGCACACAACCAGGCAGTCCCTTGTGTGGGGGTGTGCCTGAATATTCGAGGTGTCCACAGAGGCGGTCACTTAAGCTGAAATGCATGTTCACCAATTGCAAATGGGCTCATAAAAAAACAAACTGCATGTGAAAGCCCTCTCGCATGTTGGCCTGGAAAGAAATAGCTTTGTCGTTGTTTCGAAGAATTAGTGAGCCAACAACGCAAAGCTTTGGAGTTGGTTACTGGGTTTTTACTGTAGTCTCTACAAGCTATACAAAGTCTGAAGACATTGTATGTACAGTACATCTTTAATAAGAAGGGAGCTCACAGTCTACCAAACTCTGCCAAATAAACCTTTAATGCATACTGTACTTCACTCAGTAGTTGTCCATCTCTTCTTCACGGAGTATCTAACAGCTCTAAAAATATTTCCTTGGAAGAGGATAGAATTATCATTGTTATATATCAATCAAGTATGGTTAATGAAGCAAAGCCAGCATGCTAGTATTGCACAAGGGAAAAAGCCTCCAGAACACAAAGTGGAACAACAAATGCCCTCAAAATTCTGCTGAAGGGAACAGGAAGCTCTGGATGCCACATTGGTAGGATTCGTGTAGCTCTTAGGCGTCCTTGTACCGCAGCAGGTTTGCTTTGCCTCTTTACTGCCACATTTCTCTCTGAAACAGGTAGGGATCTTCCAGACCATTACAAAAAGAAAAAAAAAAATTACAGCAGCTGCAGCAAAGTGTGGTACTATTCAATTTCTTGAAGAGTGAGGCTTTTATTTCAAAATATCATATATTAATATATATATATTTCTATATATATACTTTAACTGGTATAAAGTAAATTGTAGATCCAAACTTATACTGTTGTTTGTACTTCGCAATCTTGGAAACTTTACCAAAGGAACCATTTTCTTCATTTTTATTTTCAGCTGTCAAAAATCAGGGGTGTTATTTCCTCTGAATACTTTCTTTCACACAGTAAAGCCACTGTTGTTATCTGGTAAGCAGTCAAAGTGCAAATAAGAAATCCATTTGGCTTGTAAATGCTGAGATGGTTTTAAACTTTCAATATTTTGTCCTCATAAATCAGCAGGGCTTTCACTGTCTCCATGCAGCCGGCGCTCTGTTAGGTCCTCGGGTGGATCTGCAGTAGGAAAGTGCAAAAGAGTGAGTTATATAAAATACGTTATGAGAAGAAAGAAAGACCCAGGGTTTGTGGCACTTTGCCCTGCTCATGATATATCTGAGTTTAAATTGCAACATTTTGGGGGGGGTCTTTTCTTTTGGGGCTGCAGGGATTTAAGGATGTGCAAGAGGCAGACCCTAAGCAAGCTTCTGCTCGTGCCTTGGGAGATCCTGGATGTGCATCAATCACCTGGTGGTGCAGGAGATGCCAGGACAGCTTTGGGCATGGGGCCATGCTCACCCCAGCCTTCCACCCTCCCCTTCTCAGAGTGATGTTAGTAGCTTCTACTAGACAAGAACATGAAGGTGGATCCATATTTCAGGTTCGTTTGAACCCCCACCAACCCACTTACCCAAAGAGGGGCAGGGCAAACGTGACTAGCTATATAATAGACTGGAAGGTCTGACCGACTTCATCTACTCACCTCGGGTGAGATAACGCGGCCTGCAACAGACCGTAAAACCATCTCTTTTTTATGACTAACACCACAATTGATCTGAGTGAGCACACTAATGGCTTGAAGAGCAAACACCACCGCCCAGAGGTCTTTTTAGGATGCTGAAATAAGAATGCCCAACCAGAAGCAAAAATAGCTCTCATGAGGAGAGGCTTTTGTTTCTTTCCTGCACTGAAACACGCAGATGAATGACACGTGGGGTCCAACCCATTGCTAGATGACTAGGTCAGCAATGAAACTCAAATTGACTTGAATACGAGCAGGCTTGGGCATTAAATCAGGGCTACAAATTATTAGCTAAGCACTCGGTGATATGATGAAGTGCAGCAGTAAGTCTTATAGCAAGAGATAGTAAATATCTTGTGCTCTACTGCTTTGAAGAGACCTCTTAATTACAGAGACTGTTATCACAAAAATAGAGAGGTTTCTTCACTGCTCTAAAGAAAAATTTAATCTGGAAATCATCTGACATATTAACTAGCTGGACAGCTTAAAAAAAAAAAAAAAGCAAACTCTGGGTTCATTTACCATTTCCTTCCTTCCCCCAGTTCCCATTTTCTGCTCTCCTGGTTTGCCACTGACAAGTGACCCTGCTGGGTTTTCTCTCTTGGGGATGAGTACATCCCTTTCTCATTTGTACACTGCCACAAGGATTTGTGTGGCTGGTGCAGGAGCAGGGAATGACAAGGGACCACAGTGCCAAGGGGCCATTGGCACCTCAGGTGCTCATTTCTGCAGCATGAGATGAGCAATGGCTGCTAAGAAATGTGATGCTCAGGTCCCTCAGGGCACCGTAAAATGGCCTGCATTTCTCTCATGGAAAAATGTATGGTAAACCAAGTGTTACTCTGGAAAGTGTGTGTGTCGGGTGGCTGTAATGGAGGATGCAGGCTGTGAAGCTGGAGAGATGCTCCGAGCGGAGCTGCTCTGCCAGTCCCCAAGTGGTCAACGCTTTAATTTCCATCCTCCACAGCACCAGCAGAAAAAAAGCTCGTTGAAGTATTTAGAGGGCTAGTACATGAATGGCAGGTGTTATTAGTGTGGATTCCATCAAAAGGGCATATTACAATGCAGTGTAGAGCTTGGGCAGAAAGCACTGGGGAAAAGCACTGCACTCCTCAAGGGCCCTGCAAAGCAATGCGCAGAAAGATGCGTGTAGACACCAATCCAATGTCAAGAGCTTGTGAGTCACTCCCTCGCCCACATGGGCAGTGAAAAAACATGGAATGCATGAAGAGCCATGTTTTCATGTTTTTCAGCAGCTCTGGTTCTTACAGGCTGTCCTGGTTTTAGCTGGGATAGAGTTAAGTTTCTTCCTAGTAGCTGCTATAGTGCTGTGTTTTGGATTTAGTATAAGAATAATGTTGATCACACACTCACTTTTAGTTGTTGCTCAGCAGCGC
>VZTL01012784.1:3420-20138 GCA_013400535.1 Scopus umbretta
CTTCCATGCAGCCAGTGTCTGATCTCTCCAAGTGTTACACCAGCCGTAGAGGTGCTTCAAAGACCTGCTGTAAGTGAGCAGTAGAAAGTCCAGAAGCCAGAGTCCAAAAATACTTCAAAGAACTGAAGGAATGGAACCAGAGTGACATTAAGCAATATTTTACTAAACAGTATCTTCTTTGCTAATTTTAATAATCTCCATATACCTACTGCCTTTCACAAGGCCCCCTGTAACTTCTAAACATGAGAATCAAGTAACAACGTTTAAAGTTTTCTTTTTACTAGGGAAGAAAAGGAAAGAATTAGTAAATGGAAAAATGGAAGTGTTTTTGGAACCAGGATCAGCTAGTATCACATCTGGGAAGAAAGCAAAAACAATTGTGTTGCTATTACATTTCTATTAACTGTTGCCACTGTACGAAAACAGAATTTAAGACCAAGTATTCTTTTGCTCAGCAACAGAACAAAAATAGGATGGTTTGTTTGCTACACTAGTACATGTTCAGATACTGTTAAAAAACCCAAACCAACTTATTTATCCTTACAGGTTTAAGATATCAGACACAGAAGGCTGCAGATGTAGTTTCCTTACAGAAGCTACACCACATTCACAAACACATTTGAATATGGCTTCACATCTCTCATCCCTCAAAGTTTTCATTAAACCACATTCAAATAAATTTTTAATTAAGCCTTTAACTCTGCCTTTTCACTACCATACTCACTGATGAGTTTAATCATTCACTGAGGAGATTACCAAAAAATTAATTGTTCAATTTAACTTAGTTCTCCAAGTGTTTAGAGCTGCCTTAGTAGCAGTTGTCTAATACTTTAGTGTTCTGCATTCCTAAAACAATACTTGTTGTTTGTATAAATATACTTGAAAGAAACAGAAACCATGTCAAATTCTATTACATCATCAGTAGGTAAAAAAGCATTTCTCTAAAACCATGAGCTAGGTAGTATCTCCCTTCCAGATACATCCTAAAAATCTATTGAAATAAGCCAGAATATGTAAATTCCAAGTCTCCACCTCTACACTTACATCGTTATTCTATTAGTTTGATAAGAATATGTCCAACTACAACTGTTCTGGTCTAATACCTTATTTATTTTCAGTTTTTGTTGAGCTTCCATCACCATTTCTTGACTGAAGCCTTGCATTAACTTTCCTGGGGAAAAGCAAAGCAAATCTTGACAGAGCTTTACAAGAACAAAGTCTCTTAGCTTCACATAGTTTTCAGATGGATCTTCAGCTAGAAAGAATAAAAAAAGCACATAGTCAATATCAGCATTATTTGTTTCCTCATCTCTGGTATGTAATTACAAAGAACTATGGAAAACAAAAGCAGATACAGTATTCATCAGTATATATAAACAACCATGCTTAATCATAAGTACTGCTATCAAAGTTTTAGATGTTTGACAGTAGACGTGAAAGACTGCAGAAAGAAAAACTAATTTTTGTGTATGCAGTACTGTACAGTATTATATACACATTTCTAAGAGACTGACAATATACATGTTTAATCCAATTTAACTCCTTGGGAAAAGAAAATTACTCTATGTATAAACCCTTCTTCTTGTTTGTTCCATCTATTCTATATTTGACAGAGTGGTAGAACTACTAGAACACTAACTATGTGGAAAAAGACTGGTGAAAATATCCTACTGTATACAACTAAACTAACCAAAGACACATATTGACCATGAGTTATAGTCTTTATTAGCAAGGAAGATCGGGAAAGGTACAAGGACCTAAAGGACAAGCTTATCCAAAATTAAAAGGCTGGAAGGACCTAAGCAAAAGCTGATTTCGAGTTACTTCATTTTTGTTTAAAGTGGCAGCATAACTATCAAAACTGTTGCTTTAGAAAAAACACCAAAGTTGAGAACTAGCTTCAGTGAACATCCACATGGTCCCATATACAACTTTGTTACCACTTATGAACTATGCAGAAGGAAAATGCTTACAATGTTGTGAATATATTTCTTTCTTCCTGCCTTAATTGTTTAGACAGGCTTACTACAAATCAGTAGCAAGACCATCAAAAGCAAATAAGCTACCAAGAGGAAGGACTGGGATAGAAGTTTTTGCTCTGTATATGCAGCACTGCACAACTGGCAATTTACTTTTTGGGTTGGAGAATGCTGATTGCATCAGTTAAAATGTTTTGTGCTTAAGTGGCCTAATCTTGTATGGCAAGTCTTACAGCACTTATTCTGCAAAAAAGGTTGGAGAAGCTGTACTAAAATTAATTGATTCCGTTCCTTTTTGCTCAGATTAGTTAAAAGAAAGATGAGGCAACTTCTGTACAGTAAGCACTATAAGCATACATTTCACTTCATCAGTTAGAATGACAACTTACAAGCAGAACAAAGTATTTGTTATAAATGTGAAACTCCAAAGTAATTTTTTTAAAAAAACATTAGCTTTTTCAAAGAACCTTAGTAGATTTTCATTTCCTCTTTTCAAAAAGGTTAAAGGCTTTACTTCATAATTTTAGATGCTACATAACTAAATATCCTGGCCATATCATGACTCTCCAGCCTGATTTTCCCCTCAGAAAGAACAATAAATAATTCTGTAAAAGCCTTAAGTTCCATAACTTGAGTGCCATGTAGAAAATTGCAAGCTTTCCCCTGCTTTATTCCATAAAGAAATTAAAACCTGTTTTAGGGCACATTTACTGTTTGCTACAACCCTGCGTTTAAGGCACTGAGCTGTGTTCATGTCACATGATTTATGCAGTACCATGCTAAGACTTTTTTTATTCTCAGCTATAAAAGCTAAATAAAGCTTGGTACTATTAAAACGAAAAAGAAAAAAGTAAATGCACGATGCACATAATTTCCGGTTGCATAAACAGTTTGCTTCCTTAGGTTCCTATAAACTGGATTAAAATTGTGAGGTGGATTACTTTATGTTAGGATTATCCTGCAGCAATACATTATGAAGGCAAGTGCTCTATTGTATTTTTATTAGATTGGGGGAGTTATTCCTAACTACGATGAAGTCTGAGATAGCACCTAGAACTGAATGGTCACATCACGCATTTGAACTGCATTTCTTCCTATACTGGACATGAAACCATGGGACAGATGTCATGTTTGTAGCCATTTTTTATGCACATATGCCCTTTTTCCCTCCCTCTGCCATTTCTTCAATTTTTAGGTATTTGTGCACACACCTCTCATTGTGCGTGACTTCAGCTAGTAATGCATGCTCCTGCAGCACAAATTCTCTACAGATTTTTACTAACTTTAAAAGTTTGGCTTGTACACTAAGATTAATATGCTATTTTAGTTTGGTCATCCTTCCCCCCACCCTAATTTTCAGTTTTGGCTAATAGGAGTAAGTTGAACAGGGAATTTGACAAAGCTTGATCTCTTGGCAAACTCAGCTGTGTATCTCACAATAAAATGGCTAATTAGCTGGTAATCCGTTCATGCTAGGGACTGAATTTTCCTGGTGTGCTAAGTAAAGGATTTAAGGAGCTACATTATATACAGTTCTTCTATAAACCAGGGTACTATTAATCCTGAACTGAGCTGAAGCTAAATCTTCAAAAGGCCATTTAATTCTGACAAACGAACATGAAAGTTAGTTTGCAGGCTAACAATGTGTGAATGCTACAAGTTGCTTATTAAGCAGGTGAACTGAGCTAAAAGTTTATCACAAACCTGTTATATCAAGTACTGTAGGAGAAGACATATAGTATCTATGAACTGTTTCAAGAAGCTGAGCACCATGGCCTTCTCCTTGGAATGGTGGCAAGATCAGCATCTGGCTGCAGACAAAGGAATGTATATTCAGTTCAAATGCATGCATTTGCAAACATTATAATGTAAAGGCTTAAAAACAAAATGGTATTTCATTTTAGATTAAAGTACATGTAGCAATCTTAATGTTAAAATATAATTTTTAACAGAGTCTTAAAATTGCTAAGTATTCAAAACTTGTTTGATATTCCCTCCGCTTCAAGAAGGGAACAATGAAATAAATCAGTGCATAGCCAGCCAATAATGGGGATTTTTTTAAACAAATCAACACCATTATAAACAAGTATTGGGAACTTCAGCAGTTCCCTCTTCTGAAATAAAAGGCAAGGCACGAGTTACGCCGCCAATTACCTTACACGTGGCCGGGTTTTGTCTGGGTACACATAGTAATTATAGACTGTCATGTAGCCTACGGTCGCAAAGAGCGTAGCTCCATCCTTATTATACTTCTCAAATCTGCAGATAAAACAGAAAGCCAAGCAGGTCAATTACAGTCGCGCTCCCATGCAGTGTCCATTTTCTTTTCCATTCTCCAACTGAATTTTCAGTGTCAGCAAGCTACTCTGTGAGGGCCCAATGGGTACACCTGCTATGTTCTGAATGTACAATTCACTTAATTGGTGTGCAGCAACTTGGATAAATCAGGCCTCTTTACAGCACTTCAGTGCACTTGCCTATTATAAAGATGAATAGGTGGCAAGTAAAAGAAAACACAGGCAAAGCTCATTTTACTGTTTAAGCCTACATTCAGGGCTCTAACGGACAACAGCATTTAATTCAGTTCTATTCTCAAGGTTTCCCAAAGCATAATGGAGGAAAACTCAAGCCTCATAAACAATGGTTTTTCTTTCCTGGGAAAAATATCATTATACTGCTCCAATAATTGGCCAGCCACAATTAAAATGCAGGCTTTGTGGAGGTAATAAGGTCCACTGTTGCTTTAGAACTGTACTTACACTAGAAAGTAGTTCCATCTTTCATCATCTACATCAATAAAGCTAGCAGTTTCAATAAACCACATCAAGAACGTCTGAAGCCTTTCATGATATTCTCGAAAGCCTGGACATGTCATGTCAGCCTAGGGAAAAAGCCAGGAGAAGTCAGGTGAAACCTATCACAGATGTAAGAGGGAAAAAAATATGCAAAACCTAATTAAATTCTCCAGTAGAAAAGAACATGTTTATAATTAATAAACTGCTAAAATGACAGTATTTATATACTATAGCTGAAACGTTACTGAAAGTGCATCACTGCAAAATAAACTTTTATTTGGTTGCTCAAAAGCAGAAGTTTATTTTTCATACCTTGTATATCTGATATGTTATATCTTCACCAGCTTCCTCATTATGGACAGAGTATGTGTGTAGCAGCATTCCAAAGGGCTTGAAGTTGACCTCCTTCTCCAGCAGAGACACAAAGTCATCTGGGTTTGTGCAAAAACCAGGAGGAATGATTTCTCTAATTTTACTTTCAACATCGTCTGCCTGGAGATTATGAAAGGAGGCAGGATCAGTGGAAGACTAGAAAAAGACAGTACTGATGTCACTATTCTGCCATAAGAAATGAATGTAAAAGAGGTGCTATGGCCTAACAGAAATTTAAAAAAAAAAAAAAGAAAAAAGAAAGCATTTCTTTTGTTCAGCAGTGACCTTCCAGCAGCAAGTGAAGGAACTGCACTGATGAGATCCAGAAAGATGACAATCCAGTCACTGTAAGCATCAAAAAGCTCACAGTTACAGCAGAAGTTCACGACCATTCTTATGTTTAAAGATTGTTACATTTGTCCAAGTAAAACTTAGGAGTGTTGATAGCTATTCCAAAAGTGGAACGTATTCAGAAGCTAAGACTTCCAGACAGCAATTCTCCAAGACTATGCTACACAGTCTTGTGGAACTTGGGTTCCCAAACAAGCAGCTTACAAGAGGTATTAGGTGGTGCGGAACTAAGTGGAGGAAAAGGCACAAAGACCAAAAATGGGAGCTCTGAAACAGGAAAGTGACAGCTAGCACACTCTTGCATTCTTATGTCTCCCTCCTTGAAATGCCTGCCTATAGGATTAGCTGCAAAACACATTACCAACTCAGAAGACAACATCCTGCATTCAAATCAAAGAGCATTTTGAAAACAAAGTTTGACACAAAATAATAAAAATACAATTTAAGGATACTGTCAGCAAATCTGACCTGTAGTCTAACATACTGGGGAAGAAGAAATATTCTGACACCAAAGTTAAATTCAGAGATTAAAATTACTCTTTTCAGAGAACCAAAGTGAAAGTTAGAGACTATCAGCTGAGCAGACTTCATAATCCTTTTCAGACCCCAAAAAGACCACTTGATTGAATACATTTACTACTTCTTTTTAACCATGAATATTTGATGAAGTTGCACAATAACGTATTACTGCTTCTCACCAGGCAATAAAACTTAATGAATTGGTCTCAACTTAACAAAACCATACTCCTCAATACAACCCCTAAAAGCCTGACATTACATTCAACAAAATGAGCTTACATTCAATTCAAACTTTCCTCTGGACAATGAATCCAGGTTTTTACTTAATGGAGTTTGCCGTGAGTTCAGCTGTAATGTTTGTATTGTATCTATTTCCACAAGGACTGACACAAGAACACTTTGTGTTAACTTACTAAGCAGCTCTTTCACACCGTTTACATGCATGATGGGTATTAGTTCAAAACCAAGACCCTTGCTACTTAGCATTCAAAACAGGGAAATTAAGATGCTTAGAACAAAATACACTACAAAAGGCTAATACAACATGCTACTAATTCCTGTCCTTTCAACCACGGTCCCTTAAGTAGAAGCAATGCACCTGCAAATGAATAGCACTTTATCATTCAGTTACATTTTTAGCGTAGAGAAAGATGGATGCAGTTCAGCACAAACAAGTTTTATTCTTAATGGTTTGGTACTACCAACATTTATATTTATATTTGTAGAGAGAGCTATTAAGGAGTTAAAATATAGCTCTACTTGCTGGAAGAACCCAGTTAAAATGCATACAATCTTTACATCTATTTCATTCTCAAAACAAAGGAGATGCATTTATTGGCACTTTTGCTATCCTTCATAAAGCAGCATTAGTTAAACAGATTTTCTTTATACTTACTGATTTAACTGCATTATGCAAAATCAGCCTTTTTTTCCAGAATCAATGAATTACATAAAGAAAAAGTATTTGTCTGGAACACATTTTAGAATTATTTTTTTTTTAAACTGTGCAAGTACACTGTTTACACAAATCTTAAGACTGCACTGCTGACAAAGCTGTAGGAAACCACAACTAAGAATCTGTAGCAACTTTCATTTTATATATCTGAAAAAGTATACATAAAATATCTAGAACTAAAACACAACTTTCAAGCATCAGTTCAATAACTCAGACTATGTGGAAGATAACCAAAAAGGGTGAATATGCAGTATGAAGTACTACATAAATAATCTTTAAGTAATTTTGCTCTCCTCATGTTTTTAAGTTTCTTCATTAGTGATACGAAGGAAGACAAACTTTCACCGGCTGAAAGCATGTAAGATAAAGTATCCATCACTGACTGCCACCACAGAAAAATATTGTTTTCCATAAAATAGAAAGAATTAAATAATGAGAACAGAGGCTTAGTAGATAAAGCAGTAGATAATCCTTTTTAGTTCTATATGACCACAACTTATTTTCACCCACTGCCTCCTAAGAGTTCTCTCCCCTTGAAATAGGGCCTGACATAATTTAAGAAAATAAGCTATACTCTTCAGTTACTTTTAGGGTTAATAAGATCTCCCTTTCTGACAGGAGAAATCCCAGAATCCTCAGTTTGAATGGCAGCACAAGTTTAAGTGATCCAATTTTCAGTTAGTAAGTCCTGGAATACTGGAAGCTAGAAATATCAATAGCATACAAATAATTTGTTTCATTAACACTTCTACTTTTTAATAGAAACATCCATTACACAGTAGGCACTTTCCAAACGCTTCTGAGGTGCTCATAATGCAAGGAGTTACCAAAAACTTACTCACTGCCTTTCCCTTGTGTACTTGTTTAATATTAGCGAGAGGTTAGTTTCTTTTATCAGAGCAAGGCACTCATATCTTACCAACTGGCACAGATGTACATGGTGACACAGAAGTACACAAAAGTTTCTGTTCAGAAAAACAATCCAGTTTACTACTGCAGCAGTGTTAAACATAAGCAAAGCCACTTACAATGAAGCGTTCAAAAACCAGAATTAAGCCACGCAAGAGCTGTTGAGCTTCTGGCTCATGCGAGCACTGCCTGTAATGTATCATCTTCAAAATCAGAATCATGTGAGGTGATGATGAGGAATTGGTATAGGCTTGTAACTAAACTTGATCTGTAGTAGAACTACTCAAGTGGGCAGTGTCTCTTTGTACATTCCATTTGACTCTGGATAATTTTAATATAGAGATTATTCTTGTACTAAAAGGCAGTTATGACATTTGTATACCATGTAGATGCTGTTTCAAAGTGGCTTAATTTAAAAATTATAGAAACATATTTGAAAGCTGAATTTCTCTCACAGTTATATGTATTAATTCCAGTGAGCAGCAATGGAGCAATCACTAGTATTACTTCAAACAAGGATGCCCAATACTGAAATGACACTTCCATTAACTTTTATGTAAACCAAATGTTTTAGACCAGCTGCAAGCAAGATAAACACATTTATAGTAAAGATTGTTTCAGAGGTTAGTGAAATACTTTCCCCCACCCCATCATAAAATCCAGATGAAAAGGAGGATACTTGAACAGCTGCAAATCTCAAAGCAGCAAGCAATTCGGAGGTCAATGCTATTAACATTTACACTAGAAGAAAGCAGCCTCTCCTCAGATATTTGAAAGAATCGACTCCACCCAAGGGATAAATTCTGTCCATTTTCACTAAATGAAGTGCCAACCTCTGTTTAAAACATGATCATACTTTGCTGAGCCTTCCCCACTAACATGGTTTTAGCCATCTGTAGGGAGATGATATTAAGATGCATAAATATGACTGGCTCTTGATATTTCAGGATCTTATCTTTTTCCTCATGATGGAAAAGATCTTGGAGAAAAACAAAAATAGTGGTATTAGGAGGAATATTTCTGTCCGTCTGTAGCAGAGATTGTAGAAGCTACTTAGAAATAATGGAACCAAACGTGGTATCGCAGAATAAAACCACTTGCTGTTGAATGGGCTTGTGTGGGTATTTATACAAAATCCTAAGCTGCAAACAACTTTGCAGAGCATTAAAACTAGCTTCTCACTTGTAACCAGTTATCTTAAAGGCAGAAACTGCTGTCCTCTCCCAAATACCACCTATTCACAACACAAAGATTACCTGTCATGTATGGCAGATAGTCCACATCTTAGTATGATTATCCTGAAGGAGCCGAGATCAGCAACCAGTTCACTTCGAAGAGTAAGTGTAACTATGCATTTTGGTTAACACCCCGCTGTAATGACAGCTTATGTTTTAACCTCTGAAAATGTTTCTGTATCCTAAGGTGGTTAAACTAATAGCAAATACAAATGCAAAACAAGAGTGATGACTTCTATATCTTTTTTCCTGCTAAGGATTAGATATAGCCATATGAGCAGCCTATTTGGATGCACAGTGTTAACAATACCAAGGGAAGCCCAGCATAAGCTACCACATTGTTCCGATTCAGTCAAAGCTTGTAAATACTCTGGAAAGTATACAGAAGCCTTGCTCAAAAAGATCATCTTTTTTGTCCCCATCTCAATCCTTAAGCAATTGGGGGAATAATTCAGTAGAGGAAGCAGGGCTTGAAAGAAGCAAGGATTCCAAGTGATCAAAAAAGTTACCAAGTGTGCTCAGGGCAAGACAGAACTTGTTTACCTTGATCACATGTCCAGAAAAGTAAAGTGGCTTTGCTATTTGTACAGAAAATAGATAGACTGCAAGTAAAAAGGTGCTATGGTGTGGATTCCTGTTGTGACATGATTTTGAAGTTATATTGATAAGAGGTTGGACTGTTTTATTTTAATGATTACTACTTTGCCAACAGGCTTTCCTTTTTCCTTATTTCTAAAAAGCTTCTAAAGATTGAAGAGCATGACCTTTCACTCCTAAGATACACTGCCCTAGCCTCAAAAGTATTTCAGACATGTCCAGGCACTTAGGCTGTTGAACTAAGTATATTCTAATACAGCTTCAGAATAAGGAAGGGCAAATCTTTAAATTTCATTTAACAAAATAATTCCAGTATTTTTTGTTTAGAATACATCTTTCCAAAATATTAAAATAAAAACTCAGATAAATTTGAAATTAGGAACTTAAAATACAGCTTGAAGTCATAAAGATGTTTACTTTTTTTTTTTTCAAAAAAAGCTCTTCTCAGGCAGAGTAATTTGAAGTCAGAGCAAGTGTATAACCATTTTACACTACAGAGTATTAAGAAGATTCATCAATAACCATATCAATAGCTCTTTTGGAAAGAGATCAACTCATTTTTTTCTTCCTTATAACTAAATTAAAAATCAGATGATATTAAGTTTTCTTAATGCATAAGAGACCACTCCGCAAACCTGAGTTTTTCTAAATAACTGTGCAGGTACTATAAAAGTATTTAACAGTTAAAAAAATTAAGAAGGTATTTTATTATTATTTTTAAGTTCCATATACCTTTCTTCAGTTGGCTGAAAAACTGATTAGCTTAGCTTTTGTGGGGTTATCTCAAAAATATTCTGAGAGCATACAGGCAGGATTAAAAAAAGCTTTTCTACAAGTGTTCTATAAGCTTGGAAAACCTGTAGGCAAACAGAGAAAAAAGTAAAAAAAAAAACCACACCACAAAACCAAACAAAACATCCTGCAGGTAACCATTACTGTATTCCTTTAGATAAGATGTAAAGCACACATGAATCAGAAATTTCTAATATCATTTCCGCCTTGGAGTCATTCTCAGCATATAAAGCTGGGGGGAGCTGGCCGGGGGGCAGCGATTGCTGCTCAGGGACCGGCTAGGCAGCGGTCAGCGGGTGGTGAGCAATTGCATTGTGCATCACTTGCTTTGTATATTCTTTCATCATCATCATTTATTTTTACTTTCTCTTCCTCTGCTGTCCTATGAAACTGCCTTTATCTCAATCCATGGGTTTTACTCCCCCCCACCAATTCTCTCCCCCATCCCACCAGGGCAGGGAAGGTTAGAAAGCGGCTGCGTGGTGTTTAGTTGCCGACTGGGGTTAAACCACAACAGCACCTCATGTTTGACTGTACTGTTTGATGCAGTTTTGATGGTACTGCAGTCAAAGGTGGAACAATGGAAAAACACGTAGATGAAGTTCAAAGCTTTTTTCAGCTTAGCAACAAAGGAAGCTTTGTTTGCTTTTACTGTAAATCATGTTTGGGTGGGCAATTACTATACCTAGCATTCTTGTCTATATCCCAACTAAACCTTCTCAATAATATTTTAAGTGCAGGTCTGGTTCTGACTTTACCTCCACGCAGTCAAACTTTTCATTAACTTTAGAAGTATATTCGATGCGGAAGAGCGTTGACAGGTTACCAGCAATATAGTACAAGAGGATCTTCAGTCCCTTGTAGCCAAAGGCAACTTCACTGAGGAAGGAGAAAAGAGCAATCAGGAACTCTATTTAAGTTTCACAGCAAAACATTCACATCGCAGAACTTTCATTTAATAAGCTTTGAAGGTCACATTGTCTTTCCTGGTGAGGTATACTAAGCTTCCTAATAGGAAAAAAAAAACCTGGATGTGCACTATCTAGACCGAGATAATGCCTTACACTATTTCCACTAGTTATTTTGCTCCTCTAGTGGAGAAATGGAACATGCTCTTGAACTCAGTAAGGCAGTGTCTGTGCACTTACTGTGACAGCTCAAGACCGAATACCTGAAAGAGCGAAAACTGCATTTACGTTTCTCAGTATCTTAAACTCATTAACGTTTATTTATATTAATTAATAAAACTTACTTTGCAGTGTAGTATGATATTTTGGAATACACTACTGCAATTTATACTGTATAAAACAGACAGATAACCAGTCATAGCAATAAGAGTGGTTTTGGTAGCCAGTTTCTCTATACTTATCCAATGTAACTAGAACCAAATGAATGGTAAAAAAAGAGGTACAGAATACAAAAGCCTTTTTTACACTTTGAAAATACGAGTTGCCTGAACATAACGACTATGCTGTTAGGAAGGATAGAGAATTTCTTTTCCGGCAAAAAAAATGAACTGTAGAAAACGGTAATGTTCACAAAGGAACAGCTTCTCTTTTTCGCTATTTTAAGGCATAGTTAAAATATTTTTTACTGATATTTCTCTTTTATGGTAGCACATTTATAATTTAAAATTTGAAGTGTAAGTGCCAGAACAAGAATTTGCTTGTTAGTTATCCTGACAGATTGGAGAGTTAAAGTTCTCGCATTACTAAAGTATAATTATTGTCAATGATAGCTGCAGTAGATGTGTAATGGTGTAACTAATTTTATTACCATTGATATAGTTCATCCCACTTGGAGTACATAGAATGCTTCTTAAAGGAACTGGAAAGTAAAGAAACTTAACTACTCCAGTTCTCTCCACTCTCATGTTTTTTTTTCTTTAAACTACGGCCAGATTGTTGAATATCACTCTACTGGAAATATGAAATCACACTTTAGCACTAGGAACACAGTGGCTAGCTTCCCTACAATATTAATGAAAGTCAGCATACTTGGGAAAAAAAAACCACCACACAATACTTTTCTATAGTTTCTGTATCCCCTGCGTGTCTAACTGGTTACAAGTATACACATTAGAGAAAATGAACCTCCGATTTCAATACAGTTAATATTCAATGATCTACAATAGCCACCAATGTGAGTTTAAGTTAATACTTCTGTGTTTTAGTCACTAAAAATCCCACACAGTATTAAAAAAATAAATCGATATACTGTTGCTAGATACTGGGTTTTTTTAGTACACATTACCGTGACAGCTATTAGTAAGAATTGATAATTCTTTCCTAATTTTCCTTAGAAAAATGCCATGAACACAGTATCCACTTAAAGAAGTAATTCTGACTACAAAACCAGGTGTTTTGTTCTCTGCTAATCTACCTTAAAAATAGCATATAAAATGACTACAGGCTCAAACTCTATGAGCTAGGCACAAAGGCCACTGTAGCTATACAGTCAAAAAACTGAAGTATTGCTGTGTCATTTAAAAGAGCTTGGTACAGCAGAATTTCCTGTTTTCTAACAATTTGGAAGCAACTTTCCCGTTCCAGACCTATTAATTTGACTCAATACTTTAACTTACTCATCTCCAAACACTTGATGGCTATACTCTGGATTAAACGTTGTGTTGTCATCCTCCAAATCCTCAGGAAAGCGAACTGTGGGGGGGGCGTAGGGGGGTGGGGAAAGAAAGAAAAAAGAAACAAGAGCATGACCCAGCCATCAGCTTCAGTTTGTTTATCCAGAGAGGCCACACTAGATGTTCATGCATTTTTCCACTACAGAGTCATACAACTTCAGTTATGAACCTATCTATGTTAGGTTGGCATAGAAATGAAATAGACATCTTGTGCCATTTAGATGCATGTTATTTGATTTGAGGAGAACAAATAATTAAGCAGAATAAAACTGAGAACTTGACACAGATGTATACGTTTCATATATATGCATCTCTCTCTTGAATGTTACTGCCTTTAACTTCATCTTGAACACTGAGGAAGCTGCCCAGCTGGATATTCCCACAGTAAGCCAGACAGATCACGTAATCAACACTGCCTTCTAATTCTGCCATTCTTCTCCTACATGCAGGTGAGAACACTTCACTGTATGGGGGTTTTCATGGAGTGATGAATGGAAAGAAACATTTATGTGCATTTATGTTCATGTCAGTTTTGGAGAATCAGCACAGATACACACAAAACAGCTGCACCAATACTATACTGGTACTTGTACTAATATTACCAAAATAACTACTGATTTTTTTTTCCCCCTGACTGCTTACTTTTCCTCAAAGCCTAGTATTAAACAGGGTCTTTTCTGCTACTGTAAAAATATTCGCTATAATAGCGTCTACTCAAACTCAGTAACTTACCGAACAAGCATTTTATTCATGCTTATGGAGTTACAGCAGTTGCTCCACAGTAATTGTGACAATTCTTTCATCATGAAATATATGACTTATGATTAGTGGATGAAATTACAATTAAAGCAGGATTTTCTAGGAAAAATTTTAGATGACAGATACTTGATTCCCAAACATCCTCTGTGTATTTGCAGTTTAAAAAGTTACCTAAAATTAGAAGGGATAACTCTTAACTTGGGCATTAAAGTGACAGTTCAGCCACATTAATGAGGCACAGGTAGCTCAAGACAACAGTTACACATTTTTAATGTTGAATGAGTCAATATTGCATTAGCATGAGCATGCAATGTTGTAAAAGTTAATGTTGCTATTAAAGCTTTTTTTTTAAAGCACAAGGAATATTGAACTACAGCTTCATTGCTGCTTTACTCTAGTAAAAGTGGAGATGAGAAAAAAAGTTTTTTCTGATAATATTAGAAAGGAATTACTCAAAAGACAAAAATGCAAATGAGGAGCGTTCTAGTGACAAGATAAAAGTTTGGTCCTCTCAAAAGCAAAAGAGAATGATTGCTCTTGTCTTCTCAGGTTTAATTCAGAGAGCAACAGATTTGAGGCAAAGTAGCAGTGTTAAAAATAAAAAACAACAAGAAATAAAACGAAACCCAAGAAGCAATTCTGAATTATCACCATGGAAGAAATTAGGATCCTGAAGAGGCTAGTGTATGACTGCTTTTATATGCATGTGGGAAATACATGCTTTTCTTTTTTTTTTTTAATGGTGCCACTTTGTAGCTTCTCATCTTTTCTCTTAATATAATTTGTATGTGGAACATCTACATTCTCTGAAATAAACAAGGAAGCTAAAAATATTAGCAGAGATTGGCAGTGGGTACCTTGATTAAAAACCAGCAGCCTCCCTGAAACCTGATATAGCAGCTCCTCAGATTTCTAAACAAAATTCACTGAGATACCATTATCTTTCCTTTGGTTTTAGAACCATTATCTTTCCTTTGGTTTTAGAAAGGTGGAAGAGAAAAATAAAATGTTACATCTAGTCATAAAACCATTATTTGGAACGATGTTTAATAGCAAGAGAAATAATTCACAATTACAGTGGCTTAAAAACTTAAGTATTTTGGTTATAATGACATTTTCGCTCATAAGCCAAAGGGGATTCTGCATTAAAAAATACTACTTAACTATACAGAACAGACTGCTAGTAGTTCTGAAAAGTGCTTAACAGGTTCATTACTTTTATCTTCTTAATAAATTACGGTATTTGTATTGCTCAAGGGAACAAATTGCTGAAGGGCTGGAAAGATTAAAAATTAGACAGGTAGGCCTTATTCTTCAAAGTTATTACTGCTGCACGTAAGTGAGACATAAGCAAGTCCACCAAGAGTTCAATAATTCAGTCTGTATTCTGGGTGTCCTAGTAAGCAAATTAGCTATAGACAGCAATAAACAGTTCTTGAAAGAGTGACATTTTTTCTATTCAGTTTTTAAACAATTTTTAATGAAAGTGTCTTGTGCAATCCAGATGTTGGGGGGAGGGCAGCAAAAAACCCAACAACATTTTTGAGTCTTCTTTCTTGCCCCCCTCCCCTTAAAGAAAGACGAAAGGGAAAGATGTTAAAAAATACATATAACATACAATTAGGTATTTGTAAGCCTAAAGAAATGAGTTCTGTTGCTATGGTCACCATGAAGAAGACATACTTCGGACTGCACCACAGCATAAGGATTAGAGAAGAAAAGGGACACCAAAAGAACATAAGGAACGCTTCAAGAAAATAAGACAAGATGTAATTCCAATGCACTCTGCTAACATGCTAATAAGTTGCTGATGACATTATTACGCAGAGACAGGACTGAATTTGTATAGCTGTATTTTAATTGCAGTAGTCTCACTAAAACTAGACTATGTATTCCTATTCTTGCGTTTGCATATTCACATTAATAAGTACATATTAAAACCTGGGTGGATTTAGGTGTAAGGAAGTTTCTTAAGAAGGTACAAAAATATTCCAGTATCAAATGCACAATATTTAAGAAGTGACATTACCTAGTTTCAGCTGAATTGCTTCATTTGTATTACACTTGTATTCAGCCAGCTTCTTCTCCATAGCAGTAAGTCCTGAAGAAAAAAAAATTTTTTAAAAGAGTTAAGAGGTGTGCAATCTATGTGTCACTATCGTTCAAGGAACATATTTAGAAAAAGGTTCTCAAACCCGGAAAAAAACCGTATCACAAACCCACCAAAAATATGGAACAAGTAGGTAAAATATAGAGATTTATTTCAAATAGTTTTCTGGAACTAGAAAACAGACCACAACTACCTCTCTCTTTAGTTTCTGAGAATGAAAGGCATGACAATAAAAATATTTAAATGTTCTAAGTCATTACCAATAAAACATATTTAAAAATAGAAATTAAGAATTCAGTTTAAGAGATGTTTCTTTTAAAGAACATGTTAAGTAGCACATTTCAAGGCATTTCAAGTGTTTGTATTAAGTCATTTTCATAATCAGGTGTTCATAAACTACAGTGGCATGAATACCACCAGCAATTATCTAATTACTACTTCTTTTCCAGAGCGGATGCAGAAGAAAACAACAAATAAGTTGTATCTAGTCTGTTTTTCAAAGCATAATCCAGTACAGAAGACATATCTCATGGTATTTTTCAAGTGCTTTACAAATCCACCCCCATCCCTTCATTCCGTCAGTCTCATCAGAAAATTCTTCCTCTAAGTTTAGACAGCAAACTTGAAGCAAAAATAAATTTGGGTTTTTGATTCCCCCCGACCCCCCCCCCCCTCAATACCACGGACGCTTAGGTCACCGACGG
>VZTL01012784.1:20190-35122 GCA_013400535.1 Scopus umbretta
GGGAGCCAATAGCTGCACCGTGCGAGGCGCGCGGGCGGCGCGCATGCCCAGCGCTGCCCCGAGCGCCGCGCCGTCCCGGCGGGAGCCTTTCAGAAGCGCATCCACGCGGTTGCTCCTTTGCATAGCCCCGCCCCCAGGGGGCCACCGCCCGCAGCTGACCCGGCCTGGCCGGCGCGCATGCGCAGCGCTCCCCGCCGCGGCCTCGCACCTGCGCCGGCAGCGCGGCCCGCGGCTCGGCCCGCGGCTCCCCGCTGTCAGTGCCGTTTCAGGTGCGAGCGTCCCTTCCCCTCGGACAGCTGGGCGCTCGGGCAGCTTAACCCGGCCCCAGCCCGTGGGCTGAATCGAACCCTTTGTGAAGAGGCCTACAGCACAGCGTCTGCCTTTCCTGCTTTGCAGCGGGTGGAGCAGCCTCTTTGAATTCCGCTCTTGCTTCGCACGCAGACCTCGTGGCTCTGCCACGGTTCAGCCGAGGAAAAAAAGAGAGCTTCATCGTTAGTGACAGAGCAAGCCATGTGCTGAGCCCTTTGTTACAGGCGCTGCTGGGAGAACCATGGAGACTTCTGCAGTTTTCTGTTCAGGGTCTGTTCTCTGATGCACACTTAGGCTGCAACTAGCGGAGACGTGGACTTGCTGAAAGAGACAGTTTAGTGGCCAAATACTTAACCACGTAGGCAGATTTTCAGCAAAACTACTGCTGTGAGCTGGCAGGTAGGAATGTACATNGTGGATGTACACGCTGGCTTCCCACTACTGTGCGTGGGGACCGTGAGCCCAGCAGCAGCACGGCCAGAGCCACAGGGGGGTGGAAAGTTAGCCGCACCCGACACCCCGGTCGGCCGAGCTCCCGGCGGTCAGCCCTCACCGGCACCCCCTNGTCCCGAGCGCACGCTCCGCTTCTTTGCCCCACGGCCCGGCCACAGCGCTCCCACGCGCGGGCGGCACCGGGGCCCTGCCAGCGCCCGAACGAGTCCGGCCGAGGGGAACAGCGCCGACCGCCCCGGGGCCCCACTCCCCCTCACCGAGGGCCGCCGGCAGCGCCCCAGACCTGTTTCCCCAAGCGGCCAAGCCGCCGCCCCGCCCCGCTGCCAGGGTGGCAGGGCAGGGCAGGCCCCTGCCCGCAGCCCCCCACCGGCCGGAGCGGGCGAGCNGTGGAGCAGCCTCTTTGAATTCCGCTCTTGCTTCGCACGCAGACCTCGTGGCTCTGCCACGGTTCAGCCGAGGAAAAAAAGAGAGCTTCATCGTTAGTGACAGAGCAAGCCATGTGCTGAGCCCTTTGTTACAGGCGCTGCTGGGAGAACCATGGAGACTTCTGCAGTTTTCTGTTCAGGGTCTGTTCTCTGATGCACACTTAGGCTGCAACTAGCGGAGACGTGGACTTGCTGAAAGAGACAGTTTAGTGGCCAAATACTTAACCACGTAGGCAGATTTTCAGCAAAACTACTGCTGTGAGCTGGCAGGTAGGAATGTACATAGTATGTGAACGCCAAGTTACCTGCAGGAAGGTTTTATTGACCCGTAGCCAAAAAAAAGTTCTGCTTTCTAGAGAGGATGAGTTTTTTTAACGTTACAGAGGTGAGTCATTGTTTCGTAACTACCATTATAAACTCCCAAGTACTATACGGTAGTTTTAGATCTTGCTGTGTTATCTGAGGTGTAACAACAGAAGCCGTCCTTTGTATGTCTTCCAGTAGCATAATACAAGAGATCTCGTTGAGGCCTTGAAATAGTACAGCAAAACAAAACATGCATTATTGTTTGAGTTGGGTTTTATTGGCACTTACTGTGATTGAACTGTCCAAACAAAGTATAAGTTTCTCCTTTCTTGAGGCTGTGGCCTGCATGTTTTTCATTTTGAGGTATAAAGCGAGTCAGTGTGCTGTACTGCTGAAGTATTACAAGGGTCTGTCAGAAGCTACCAAATTTCAGCCGGAACTGCTTACTTTGTGCCTCTCTGTTAGAAATATGGGGCTACTACCAGGTTGCAGCCATGCTGCCAGAATGTCGGTCTATAAACAGTTTCATCACTTGGTATCAACAGGTATAGCTTGGCTCACCCTCAAGGGAACAGCTGCATCTGTTAAGCCAGAAATGAGTTTCAGCAGCATTTTAAATTTAAAGTTCGGGTTTGGACTTCGGAGGTGCTACCAGCAGCCCCGTGGCAGGGACCCACAACCGCGCTGCTGGTGCCTTTGGTGGGGCGGGTGACACGCCGGCCGCACCGCGCCAACTAACCGACATCGCGGGCGGTGGGTCCGCTGCACCGTGCGAGGCGCGCGGGCGGCGCGCATGCCCAGCGCTGCCCCGAGCGCCGCGCCGTCCCGGCGGGAGCCTTTCAGAAGCGCATCCACGCGGTTGCTCCTTTGCATAGCCCCGCCCCCAGGGGGCCACCGCCCGCAGCTGACCCGGCCTGGCCGGCGCGCATGCGCAGCGCTCCCCGCCGCGGCCTCGCACCTGCGCCGGCAGCGCGGCCCGCGGCTCGGCCCGCGGCTCCCCGCTGTCAGTGCCGTTTCAGGTGCGAGCGTCCCTTCCCCTCGGACAGCTGGGCGCTCGGGCAGCTTAACCCGGCCCCAGCCCGTGGGCTGAATCGAACCCTTTGTGAAGAGGCCTACAGCACAGCGTCTGCCTTTCCTGCTTTGCAGCGGGTGGAGCAGCCTCTTTGAATTCCGCTCTTGCTTCGCACGCAGACCTCGTGGCTCTGCCACGGTTCAGCCGAGGAAAAAAAGAGAGCTTCATCGTTAGTGACAGAGCAAGCCATGTGCTGAGCCCTTTGTTACAGGCGCTGCTGGGAGAACCATGGAGACTTCTGCAGTTTTCTGTTCAGGGTCTGTTCTCTGATGCACACTTAGGCTGCAACTAGCGGAGACGTGGACTTGCTGAAAGAGACAGTTTAGTGGCCAAATACTTAACCACGTAGGCAGATTTTCAGCAAAACTACTGCTGTGAGCTGGCAGGTAGGAATGTACATAGTATGTGAACGCCAAGTTACCTGCAGGAAGGTTTTATTGACCCGTAGCCAAAAAAAAGTTCTGCTTTCTAGAGAGGATGAGTTTTTTTAACGTTACAGAGGTGAGTCATTGTTTCGTAACTACCATTATAAACTCCCAAGTACTATACGGTAGTTTTAGATCTTGCTGTGTTATCTGAGGTGTAACAACAGAAGCCGTCCTTTGTATGTCTTCCAGTAGCATAATACAAGAGATCTCGTTGAGGCCTTGAAATAGTACAGCAAAACAAAACATGCATTATTGTTTGAGTTGGGTTTTATTGGCACTTACTGTGATTGAACTGTCCAAACAAAGTATAAGTTTCTCCTTTCTTGAGGCTGTGGCCTGCATGTTTTTCATTTTGAGGTATAAAGCGAGTCAGTGTGCTGTACTGCTGAAGTATTACAAGGGTCTGTCAGAAGCTACCAAATTTCAGCCGGAACTGCTTACTTTGTGCCTCTCTGTTAGAAATATGGGGCTACTACCAGGTTGCAGCCATGCTGCCAGAATGTCGGTCTATAAACAGTTTCATCACTTGGTATCAACAGGTATAGCTTGGCTCACCCTCAAGGGAACAGCTGCATCTGTTANGGGCGTCGCGTGGGGCCGGGGCGCCGCGCCTCTCCCCGGCAGCCCGGAGCTTGACAGCTGTCAGCGGCGGCGGAGCCCTGTGGAGTCCCGCCGCGAGCACAGCGGGGTCGCGCTTGCGGTTCGCCCTGTCGGCTAGCTAAGGGGCCTGGCACCGCTGCCCCGACCAGCGCAGCCGGCGGCTTTTAGCTACGCTCGGCCAGGGGCCCGGCTAGCGAAGCATTAACGCGCTTGTGTTCGCAGGTGCAGTCAACCAAAAGAGCGGATCCTGCTGAACTGCGAAATATTTTTTTGCAGGTAAAAAGATCTGCCTAGTGTTGTTTGATTGACAGACTTCTGTTTTTTGCCCGTTCAGCAGTTTGCCACGGCATCATCCGCGTGTCGTGCTTGTGGGGCGCTTGAAAGTTCACTTTGCAGGCGCAGTGTATTGAAAGGGCCTTCAGGCGTTGAGGAGAAACTGCTCCTGACACAAACTGTGCTTAACCATTTCCAGATGGTAATCCTCAATAATTTTATGAGATATTTTCTAATTTTCCATAAAGCAAATAATTATAACCATAACTAGGTGCCATTATTTTTTTAAATACACTTTTGCAAGATTCTAAAAGATTCTTCTTCCATGGCTCTATGCTTTGTCCTTGGGGTTTATAAGCGTTCCTCTTACAAATGGATGGACGACTGGCAGTGTTTTTAGAAGTTAAAATTGACATGTATCTTTTGGTCCTACCATTTTATCTGACAGTTTCTGTACATGATAAGTAGACAGAGATACCTTTTTGCCTGACACGGAGAAGTTATATCTCAAACATAATTTTGGCAGACTTTTGCGTACTGGTTTACACTGGTAACATTGCTTGAGCGCTAAAACTTAGGATGTTGGAATCAAACTGTGAAAGCCCAGCATTTAGTTTCTAGTAAAAAATCTTCCATCACAGGTTCATTCGTTGTTGTCATGACATTGAGCTTTTGTAGATAAGGGGTACTGTAGGGTATGTTAATAAAATAAACAACATGAAAATACAATTTCTCAAATATTATATTAAGACAATAGAAAGATATGTGGTTCTAGAACATCATACAGCTCTTCCAACTTTTTTGCAAGACACTTTTGCATGTTTGATTGCAAAGAAGTGAAATGTGGTGTCAAAATACTCTATTCAACGTGGAAATAGGGACTTTTTATGATTCTTGACTTCCAGTCAGTAGAAGTGCTTGCTTCTGGAAATAACTAAATTGTTTGAAGTCCTTGATTTTGGTCATAAAGGGAAAAGTGGAGAGGAAGAACATTGTACAACTGATTCTTGGAATTGTCTCTGTGACAATACATGTTTTATTGTCCTAAAAAGCACAGAGTCCACTGGTTTTAAAATAGCCTTTTGGTCTTGTCCAAGTCTATATTACAATCTTCAAAGAAATGTCCAAATTAAATTGTAGATTCTTTTGTGCTCTGAGGAATGAAAATACAAAAGCTCTCCTGTTTCCTCTTGAGTATCTGAGTTTTGCAGTAAAAAAGACAAACGACGCAGACACCTCTGGCATAGAAAGAGTTTATTTTGGATTATATTTGATTCTAATTGAAATTGAAATTGAAATTTTGTTTTTTGTTTGATAGCAGGAAACCTAATTGCAAACTTTAAAAAAGTTAAAAGAGGACCCACTCTTTCCAAGACTAAGTTGTAGAGAGTCTTATTATGAAATGCTGCTAATGTTGCACACATCAGGGGTCAGATATGTTGTGCTCTTTGCTGAGTGTGCTGGCCTGTTCTATGAGCTTCAGCTAAAGGGCGTGCATTCCTTCCTAAATTTGGCTTCCCTTGGAAATGGGCACAAGGGAAGATGTGAACTCTAGGCCTCTCGTCATCCACCTTATTCATGGAGAGGGTACTTAAATTTCCTTCTGTTCACACGTATCCTCTAATGTGATACGTGTCCCCTGTCCATCCAGTTTAAGTTGTGTTTTAATGGATGCTCGATACATGCCTTTCTCTTAGAATTTCTGAAGCTTGCTATATATTTCTTTTTATTATTTTAAACTGTTAAAAATCTTACGTTTGACTTGTATTAAAAAGATGTGCTATTATTTCTATGTAATCCTGTAACTATGAAATGCAGGCTTTGAAATTTTTTGTTTGTACACCATCAAATAAGTTCCCTCTCAGCTGTTTGCTAACCACTGACTTCAGTAACAACCATCGCTGAAGGATAAAAGAGTTATGTAGAACAACAATTAACAGATTTCTTAGTGAGACTTCATTCTTTTTTCTTAGGCAAGACACAGTCAGCCCTCGGGGAATATAGCTGAATTATTCCCTGCCTGCTGAAGGCACGTGGTTTATGTTCCAGCAAAGTCAAGAAAGAAACAAAAACAAATTTCCAGTTTTAATACAGGAAACTCCCTCCCTCCCCCCCCCAACACACTTAAAAATGGCCCGAATCTCTTGCTCATAGCTTAGCTTAATTAAAAAAAAATGTTAAGAGTACCCATGGGTCTCTTTTGTTTTGGAACTTACTTCTCTGCCCAGATAAAATAATTGGGATAGAAAACCCCTTTAAATTGAAAGCTAACCAATTTTGCAAAGAAAGCCTTGTTTCTGAAAGTGTGGTCATACCTAGCACTATATTGCACAAATAGAGTAGCGTTTTTATGTGTTCCTGTTACGTGTTGACGTTTAAAAAAAAGCCTCATGCAAATTCATCAAGTGCTTACCTGAGAGAGTCTATAAATGTATAGTAAGAATTGTGTGTTATAAAGTAATGTAATTCAAAACTGAGGAAAAAACAGATTTAATTGATGTGTTATGTTTTATATGCAAATTAAGGTATAATTTACAATTGCCTATTTTTTGCCAATAGATTCTTGACTTAAGTTGTATGGTGAAAAGGTGACTTGAGGACAAATGTAAATACGTGCTGAAATATGTAGCCTAGCTACTTTGTCAGGCCTTAATGTATTGGCTCGCTGCCAGGCTCTTTCAAAATACCATGACCTTCTCATATGGAGCAAAATGTAGCTGTCAGTTAATTATTTTCGTCTCAAAATATTTGTAACAAAACTTCCCCCACACAGTTTTTATTGTAAAACAATTCACTGTTTGCAATAAACTCAGATAAATTGGTGTCTGAAGAAAACAAGATGATATTTAGATTTTGACTGTCTTTGATACGCACTCTACTGTCATACAGATGAATTCCATTATCCTTGAAGATACGCTCAATACTCTGCATGTTTGATGGTCCTTCATACATAAAACTTTCTTTGGATTGCATGTCTTGCAGCAGAATTGTGCTTCATCATGCATTTTTCAGTCACTTGTATATACAACTGAGAAGAGAACCTTTCTGAGTTGATTCATTGAAGCCACAGTTTCATTATATTGTCATGTTGGCAGCAGTGGGTTCCTGTCCACTGCTTTGTGTTCCTATTTGTGTGGAAATCGTCTATTTCAATTCTGGATTAGGTCAATAATCTGGTTTACAGTGCAGTCTTGCAAACGGCTGTCATCAGAGGTGTAGTGTGGAAGAAGGAGAGGTGATGAGGTGATGTGTGGGGCTGGTATTGTGCAGGAGATATGGGAGATGCTTAAACAGGCATTGATGCTGATGGAAGCTCCTTTACGCTGAAATCCTGTCCTGACTGAGCTGATTGGGTTGCATATGGCTGAAACGAGCATGAGACATGTGAATGATCCCCCTTACTGTAATGGAGTGTTGCACCTTAACAGGTATTGTGTGTAGGTCTCGCTGTTAATATTCTAATTCCCATGGGTCCCTGGCAGAGTAAGGTGCCATTTTGTTACTCCTTCACATAAAGCTGTGTCAAGTGAATCAAGATACTACAGTGTATAGTAGAAAAGTTACAAATTACAGATAAGGCCATTACTTTAAGTTTGAATTCACTAGCATAGATGTTGCACTAGAGGTCTTGGGGGGCATTGACATTTCTTTTTCTGTAGAGAACGCTTATGTAGTCATCAGGCAAATTACATTTTTACAAATTAATTAAAATCACTACTTTTATTGCAAATCAAAATTCTGATGAAACAGCTGTGTAGTTTTGTAACTTTCTCAGAAAGAACTCAGTTCTATGTATATGTTTGAAGGTCTGCATCTAAATCATTGTGTGTACAAGTAGACTGTACAGTAGAAGGTGAACAGAAGAGATGGATTTTAAACTATTAAATAAACTTGCTTTTAGGTTTTTGAGCACAAATGCTGAGAAACAAGTCAGTCATCAAACTGGATTGCGTCACAGTAGTTTAGGGAACTAGAAATCTTTTGTCAGCTACTTTCTTGTGTTCCAGGATGCAAACGTAGTTTAACTTTCCAATCTGAAAACTTAGGTTTTACTTCTAAGGTTACAGTCATATCATAAATAAACTACAAGAAATTTTTCCTGTGACTATACTGCCATCTTGAAACAAGATCCAAGGGGTATGAACTTCCATAATACATTTCCCTTTTATTCATAACTTGTTATGCTTTCTACTCCTGCCTCCTCACGTTCTTAGTTCAAGATTGGTATTACCCAGCGTAACTGGACAGCTGAGGGCATGGAATTTACTTTACGCTAAAAAGTTCACTTTTAATTTAAAGTTGATGTATAGCTAAGAACCAGTGATTAATGATTTGAAACAGAAAAGTAATTAATAAGAATACTGATACAGGCATGTGGCAGTTGTCTTGGTGTATGAGTAATAAAGATGTACTTGATTATTTTATTTTTAGTTAGTTTTATTAATATTTAAATTACGTAATTCTCAAATTTTCCTGTGATTTTTGTTTGAAAATTTATTGTTAATAAAATTAAAACTCAAAATCAAAGTAAAACATTTCAATTGACTCAAATCCTTTTTGTCTGTGTGTCAATTTTTACTTAAATGGAAAATGCCAAAACCATTAGTTTCAGGATAGAAATTAATCTGAGAAATTATCTCTTCACAAAAAGAGAAAAGAAATAATACGTATTTTCCAAGCAAACTATGAGAATAATCAGGAACAATTATTCAGATGATATCTGGTACTAGAAATTGTAAGAAAATTTATGTGCTGTGTTTTCACAGTGTAGCTGCAAATGGAAAGCAACAGCATGGCTGTAATTTTTATAAATTTATGCAAGTACCTGACAGTTCCTGAAAATACGTAATTGTCTTTTATTAGAAAACATTGGTCATTATGTGAACACATTTATTCTACAGGGATAATATGATTGTTGTGGTATGCAACTAGTACAGTAACACTGTTAGTTTAATCAAGCCCTTTAATTTCTGAGCAGTTATGTGCAGGCAGTTGTGCACCATTTTAAGTGATATTCAGTAAAGACACTAGTTTGGTAATCACTGATAATTAGCATCTAAATGGATTCATTTTTGTTTGTGTGGTTTTGTTTTTTATTTTCACTCTAGTATGCCAGTGTCGAGAAAGATGGTGAGCATTACATGACCCCAGAAGATTTTGTGCAGAAATACCTAGGACTTCATACAGATCCACGTTACAATCCTAAAACAGTGCAGCTGTTGGCTGGAGTGGCAGATCAAACAAAGGATGGGTGAGAATTTTGCTTTCCATTAGAAGCTTGTAATGCATTGGTAAATGCGTGAGTGAATGAGTTTGCTAATTTAATCTTCTAAAATACATTATTGATTTTATTGCACTTAAAGCTTATTTAGATGATAAGTTTTTTCTCAAGTACAATAGACCATAAATTTGTGGAAATTGGGAAAAATACTGTGTTTAACAGTGAAGAGTTTGATGCATTTTTTAAGATTTGTTTTAATGGACTTTTAACAATTACTACAAATGCAGAGGTAGTTGAACTGCAAGTTTAATGTATGATTGCCTTAGAAAAGTTCTTTTCTGTATACTTATGTCCATGATTAGATATGTAGAGTCTTTAGTACCTGTAATTAAACATGGAAATATGTAAAAGCTTTCTTATTTCTGTAGTGTGCAATTCAAATCAAACCATTGCTGGCTATAAGGAAAGAGAGACACTAGTGACTCTTATGAAGGAAGAAGGTATTTGCCTAATCAAGATAAGGTCACACCACATAAAGCTTTTCCAGCTCTGCTTACAGATAATGTTACTTGCTTTTAGACAGTTCTTTGAAACTATTTTACAAAATGTCCACTCCATTGAGGTAATACCCTCTAACCCACTGTCTTCAAATGAGTCTTTTCTCTTGCTCTATGCAGGCTTCTAGCTTTGGCCTTGGATTGTAGTAGGAAGCGTGAACATTGTTAAAGTAAAAAGGTTAAGATGGATCAGAGAAAAAATCAAGAATGCAGAAAGGAGTGGGTATTTTGTAGAGAAGAGAGAAAGTTGCTGTTAAAATAGTATACAATACATTTGTGAATATATAGGTGTAACTTATTTTAAATTTGAAAACCCCTTAACTTCCTTGGATTTGTGAGTCTAAATCCGACCTTTGACATCAATTAAATGTTTTTATTTTCCTGTGTTCTGCTTTAGTAAATTCATTAATTTGCATAGTATCCTGAGCAGCTTGCACAGTATCTGTGCTTTACAAAGAAAATTGTATATGCTATATACATTTGACACTAAATGACAAATGTAGGATCTCCTGTATGATGTAATGTTACATTATTATTTTATAAAGCTGCAGCATTTTCATAATTCATTTGATATATACATACATTTGGTAAATCCAAATAACCTGTCTCTGCAATACATGGCTGCATTTTGTTGTATTGTTACGGATTGAAAATGCTATTTTGTATTTATCTGTTGAAATAATAGTCTAATTGATGACTAGTAAACCAACACATTGAGTATCTCTGAAAGCTGTTGGTTATCTTTTTTGTTGCCCCATTTCTTCAGAAAATGGTTTATAAAAGGATCTTTCTTACACTAAGAAATCAATAATTTCTTTTATTGCTACAACGGAACTTTATGTTGAGGCATCACTTTGTGAATGGAAGTTTTTTTTATTTGGTTCTTTGGTTTTGTTTTTTTTGTTTTAAATCTGGGTAATGTTTGAAGTGAAGTAATCAAATATGGGTAAGTGTGCTTTTTCTACTTCTGTATGGGAACAGTGGGAATGGGAATTGTTACCATAGGGTCTGCAATACAAAATGTTTGTCTGTCTGGATACCTGTTGATATTTGTCTGAAACTTATTTTCCTGAATGTTTTAATCTATATTTATCTCTAATCTGTATTTCATTTGAAGAATTTGTTATACCCCCATCATCATAATTGGATTATTTATTTAGTTTTACATTCACATTCTTTCTTTTGTAGTGAACTGTAATATATCAAAATCCAGACTTTAATAACTATATCATCTGCACAGAGAGTTTAATCTGTAGCATGAATAATTATTGTAATCTTCAACTTAATTCTGGAATATATTACATCTTTCCAAGGACTTTAAAGTTACTTTATGAAGTCTGAAGAAGTATCAGTAGTCCTAATCCCTACAGACATTTGTCAATTAAATGACAGCGCAAAGTCACACGGCAAGTCATTGAGAAGCTTTGGATTCTGTTAAGAAATTTCATTTCTGTATCTGCTATCATATTCTGTTAGCCTTGCTTGCCCTTCAAATAAATACACAAAGTGTTTTTGGTAACTTTTCTTTGTCAATAATTTTTTATTTAATTTAGTTTTAATTTTGGCACTTCAGGAAAAAAACACATTTTGGAACTGGCTGTCTGTAGGCATATGTTTAAAAAAAATGGACTTTTACTTTCTCCTGATGGTAACTTGATACTGTTCCAGAGTACTATTGCCTTCTCCCATTACTACAGTACAAGACTGGTTTGCTTTAGTGGAACGCTGTGAGGTAGTCCTTAAAAACTGATGACTTCTCACTTTCAAGGTGTTTCTTCCTCATTGTTACAAATACATGTTCTGAGAAATTAATGTGAGGAGGTCTAAATTAGAATTTGGCTTAAACTGCCTTGTCTGCTGTTTAATACAATGGGATTTCACTGATGGTGTAGGTAAGCATCCCTGTGTCATCAGACTGCAGGCACTACTTTTGAAATTAGGATACATATCCTCTCTGAATAATGTACTTATATATGTGTGCCAAAACCAGCTTCCTGAGTCAATTAACATTAGTAGGTATTGCAGTTTTAAAATCAAATACTTTCTTCTCACTTCAAACCATCAAAATTTCACAGCAGTCATTCAAAATTCTTCATTTTAACTGCTTGTTTCTGGCTAGTCTGCTTATGAGCATATCATTCTTAAAATTTGGAAATGTGTTCTTCTTAAGCTAAGTCCTGAAAAAAGGGTTGATGTTTCACATAATGGAAAGTCACAACATAACGTCTAAAGGCTATGTTGTGTGGGAAAAGCAGAGCAAAGAGTTGTAGTAGGAAGAAAGGAAAGATAGTGAAGAATTGTAAACACATGGCTTACTCTGTATGCCTTTAAAGTGTAACAGTGCAGATGAAATAAGAGGAAAGGAAGTTTTTTTAAATGTTACAGATAAAATGCAAGATGAGTGATTTGGTATCGTTACAGACTCTGTAATGCAGTGGGTTCACTGAATGATACTTGAGTAGCGATTGGGTGGGAAGCTCCATCATTCTGTTTAATCCAGCTCCTGTTATCTCCACCCTAATGGATAATGGAGGATCACAGGGGATATCCCTGCTCTTAGGCTTTGCAAATTGAATATATGGAAAGGAAATTGAATGTGTCTATCTCCTTTTGCTGTAGGCACTGTTAAAGTGAGACCTCTGAAGACGGCTTCTTTCAGGTTCAGGCTTCTGCGAATGCATTCTACAGAGATCGTCACTCGATTATGTCAGTTATAAAGCTTCCTGGTTAGGAATTAATTTGTATGTCAGGTTTATGCTTGTATGTGAGGTATATTTTGAAATGATAGTATTTACAATTATTTTAAAGGTTACTCTCTTTCTCTGATACTAGACCCTTATTTATCAAGATGATCCTTTGGATGAAAATGACTTTACATCCAAAGAACTATTCTCACATCTTTGATTTTTGAGGCTAAAGTGTGACAAATTAGTATTGTAATTCTGTATTTGCCATATCTTAATTCCTTTCAAAATAACTACATTTTTTTCTGTATTTTCTGTATAATATATATATGCAAAAATGTTAACGTATGTAACCTTTTTAAAAGTATCTCAGTTCTGCTTTATGTTTACTTTGACAGAGAAAGACTAGATAAACTAATGAATAGTGTAGCTTGATTTTTTTTTTCTTTTTTTTCCTGTAGGGAACAGAATTTATACTTCGCTCTTTAGCAGTAAGCAGAATATGTGTGACGTAATCACAATGAGCTAATGATCTCCTATGAAGAGTACTAAATTCAGATCAATATGTACATTTTCTAGGAAAATGTACCATCTACAGTGATATTTATGTTTTAACAGCATCTACTGAAATAGTAATTTTTTGTTTAATTTAAAAAATTAATTAAAATTCTTATTCCCATTGATACTTTATTTGATGCTAAAGTAGATATCCCATCATCTATTTCTATAAACTGAGCTCAGGAACTTGAAACTGGATGGAATACTCTTAAGTCATCAAGCTGAGTACCCTATTTTTACAAGGATGAAAACAGAGTGTAGTTTTAATAAACCAAGTTTGCTGTTAAAACCCAAGGCTTTTGCTTGCCGTATTCTGGAAAGGCCACAGTATATGCCTGCTGTGAATACCTTTATGGATATGTGATTTTGTTCTGGTGCCAACATTATCCGTATCTTCTGGCCTGGGGCTTATCTTTTTGCAGCTGTTCTTACATACAGCATTAGGATCCCCTCTAAATGTTTTTTTCTATTAGTCAGAATAAGCTGAGTTCCTCTAGAAAACTTTTTTATGATTATCCTAAGAAGTTACATGTGCATACATTCAAGTCTGAGTTTATATGTGTATATGTGTTGAACACAAGGACTTGGATTTCTATGCAACATTCCAGAGATGTTGTGGGAACCCTGTCTGGGGATACCACTGCTTCCTTATCTCACACAAAAACAGCTTTCCTAATGCATCCCGAGTTGCATTTTTCTATATGGTGACTGTCTTGCATACACAGCTCAAATCTCATGATCTGCTGTTGCAGTCAAATCCTTCCCTGCCTTAGTCATGTCGCACTGTCCTTATGTCCAAATGTTCTTATAGTTCCTTTTTTTCTTTCTTTCTTGTCCTCAAGTGCATGACTTTGTGGTTCATGTTCTATTTAAAGTGTAATATTTTGTCTGTATACATAGTAAAGTATAATGTTTTCTGAACCTGTGTTTTTCTTCTAAATGTTATACATTGTTTTAAGAAAATACATATATTGTATAGTATATTCCTGTACTCGCATTACACTATCTTTTCTTTCTCAGTAGAAATACATATACAAATTAGTAATATGATGACAGCCCTGTAAATTTCATGGTAGTGGAATTTCTATGGGCTTTTCTATGTCTTAATTTTTAAGTGCTGTCTGCTTACATTTATAACTACAAGGTAATAGATTGTAGGTATTCATGAAAATTGATTATATTTTGTTGTTGATGGATATGAAGAATTCAGACCTTTTATAGAGGAAGAAACTGAGTTGCATAAAGGTTAAATAACTACTTAAAAGTAACAAAAACCTTTTCAGTTTCCAGTGTAGAGTCTTAGCTTTTTTTATATTAGAATTTTATTGTAATAATTGGGTTATACAGTTTTCTAGAGCATCAAACACAAAATATGATTGGTATTGTGAATAATTTTTTGAAATCTTTATAACTTCTGTATTTTCCTTTGTAGGCTGATTTCCTATCAAGAATTTTTGGCATTTGAATCTGTTTTGTGTACTCCAGATGCAATATTCATTGTTGCTTTTCAGTTATTTGACAAGAGTGGCAATGGAGAAGTAACATTTGGTAAGAATATCTAAAGAAAATAACTTGTTTAAGAAAGTGATTATAATAGTATAAATCATAATAGTGGTTCATCATCATTGGTGCATAGAAATGCATATTGTGCAGTACTGCACTGATTTCCTAACAGTTTGCATGAGTAAAGCATTTTTTTTCTTTCAAGTGATACAAGCTTAAGAAATACACAGAAATGAAATATATTTTGCTCTGTCTTCTTGAATCAAGATTTTTCATTTTCCTGAGTAGTTAATACAATGCTGTTTTGTTCAGTGTCATCCTAAGTAAAATTTTATGTCATGGACTTGAACTTCTTCAGTGATGAGGGATTTTTAAAATACATTCTGGATCTCCACATACCTTTGAAGAATTGTCATTAGATACAGTAAGAGCTCAATATAGAAACGAGGGACATCTGATCTTTTGAATTCCTAGTGTAGCATTCCTTTTCTTGAGGAGCAAATCTTACTTCAATGTTATGAGTGTTAACTACCAACTAGTTCA
>VZTL01012787.1:0-12868 GCA_013400535.1 Scopus umbretta
TTTCTTGGGTGTTTTTGGGTTGGATGATTTCTGTAGTGCCAGCAGAGTGCAGAGGAGCAGGTTGCTCTCTCAGGGGGCTGTTCAGTGAGGAGCGAGGGTGGAGATGGCCAGCTGCCACTGGGGGGGGGGCTGCCCTTGCTCCCGGTCAAATTTACACAGCTCTGTGTCCCCCTGCCTGCAATCCTCCTCTGCCTCCCTGCCTGGCCTTTGTGTGTTGGGATCCCAGTGGCAGGCTCAGGTTGGAAGAAGTGTTGATCTTCCCGGGCTTTGATGTGTTAATTCCTCAGAGGAGCTCCTTGCTCCGCCTGAAGAGCGCTGCTGCTTTGCCGGCTCCGCTTCCCACATCTCCCACTCGGCTGCTTTGCCTCCGTCCTTGGTTAGATGAGGAAACCTGCCATCGCTTAACCTCTCCGTCTCGGTTCAGAGGAGCCCTGACGGCACCGCTTGGCACGGCGGGCACCTGTGGTGCTGGGGCTGCAGCTCTCAGCCTCGGCTGCCTGCCTCAGTCACTCGCGCCCTTGAATGCATGAAGATAGTCATGACCAGCATGGAGTACAGCTGGGACATTCACGGACACTGCGTCTGGCTAAATAAGGTAAGGCTATCTGTGTTTGTTCTGGCTCTTGCATTTCTCTCAGGGACAAGCCATAGCTGGGCAGCGCTGTTAGGGAATAAGCATTTCATCTTTCTCTTGTATCAGATACCAGCTGAGCTGCTGTTCAAGAAACCAAGTGTTTTGAAGCAGTTGCATCTTCCCTATTCATCAGCCGTGTTATTTATATTTAGAAAATATTTCAGGTAAATTCCTCAGAGTGAAGGTCTGTCTTAAGCTGGTTTTATTTCAGAATTCACTTTTATTGTAGTGAAGCCATTAAAATATAATGCGGGAGTTTTGAGTGTCCGTGTCCGTGTCGTCGTCCAACCCCCCCCCCCTTCTCTAGGAAATAACTAATCTGTAAACTTGAGGAAAGGCTTAGCAGCGGGTCTGCCTGCCTGCTGCCAGAGCATGTGGAGCAGGCTGCAGATATTCAGAGCGATGAGCCGGGAGGCATGAAATGCAGGAGATGCCAGTTTGGGAGGGTAGCGGTGGGCTCCTGTGCGAACTGGTGAAACACAGGTACAGATTGTGTTCAGACAGATTTGACCAGTATGAATTTGGGATGGAATCAATACTTACGGAGGGTAAAGCTGTCAGGGCTCTGTATGACAGGGAAAACGGTAGCAAACACTTTGCTTGGAAGACTTGGAGGGTCTGCCCATGGCACACTAAATGATGCTGAAGTAGCTGAGGCTGGAGGATCCCCCCTGCAAAGGACTCCTTAACACTGAGTGAACAGGCAGAACAGTGGTAGCCGTGCTTAGCTAAGCATAGGTAATGTGTATGATAATGATCTGAACAATGTAAGCATGTTGATGAGCTCTAATTTAACTCCAGATGGTCAGGAAAAAGATGTCAGGGACAGCTCACTTGCCCAACTGTTGACTGGGCTGTGGTGGTCAAAACAGTTAGTGCAATCTGCTGTACAAGGAAATAATGCCGTTGAGTGGCAGCTCCTTCTATAAAAATCAAATGGCATCTTCAGCAAGAACAGTGTGATTTCTTCTGCTTGTTTTCTCTCAAAAGCAGAAGAGAAAAATTAGAGTATCGGCTGCAGTAGGCTAAAAATGAGTTTTATTTTTGAAAGGAGAATTCAGCAATTGAGCAGAAACTGGTTTTGTTGGGGTTTTTTTTGTTGTGTTTTTTTTTTTTTTAAATATTAGGAGGCTTAAGAGAGCAGCTTTTAGAGACTTTCCTGCGGTTTGGAATGCTAACTCACTTCCAGGGAAAATGGATTAAAGACTGAGGGCAGGCAAGCTGTGAAAGTTTGGTGATGCATCTACTCATTACAGGAATAATTCCCTCCAGAGCAGTGTGGATTTTTACACTTACGTGATTGCAGACAAAGCTTACACACGTGTTTAACAGATTAGCCAACGATTGATCTTGCAGAGTTTTTAAGTGCACTGGGTCTGATCTTATAAGGCATTTTAAGTAGATGCTTAACCTCAAACTTCTGCGAAGCCTCAGTGGCATCGTGACAACTGTTCTTTTGTTTTTAGGACTAAGATCAGTATTGGTAAATCTGCATTCTCTTCCCATAGGGTGTTTTGCAGTTAATCCCTAAATTGAAAACACATGCTAAGTCTAACCACTTAATGGAACATAGATTTTAAATTGCTGATGAAGAGGAGCCTTCTTTGGAAAATGGCAAAGCTTGTCTTACACAGCTAGTAAACTATGTTAATCCTGTATTGACTTCAATGATACAAATTTGATCAAGAGCTACCAAGTGCCCCAAATACTGCAGTTGCTGTTGAATCAAGTATTTACTTTTTTGGTTTGGTTTGGTTTGGTTTGTTTAAAGTAGAGCCATCGCTCTGTAGAGTGAGTAGTTGCCAGGCTCAGTCCCAGGGGAGGCTGTGTCCCCCCAGATGGCGAGAAACTCCTCCTGAAGAACAGACCGAGTGTTGCTCATCCAGGTTTGTGGGTCTCCTGGCATCTTCCAGACCTCCCTGCAGCCTGTTTGTCTCCATTGGGGCTCTCCGCACCCCATCTCCAAATGCACTGCTTTTCCATATCCACTGTGTGGGCATCTTCTCTCTCCACTTCTCTTCAGTCCTGCCCACTGCTGTCATTACCCTGTCATTCTTTTCATGTGTTTCATCTCCTATCGTCTTTCTTCATCTCTCTGGGAAGAAAACCATGCCAGGTATCAACTTTTTACCTTTGAAGACAGCACAGAGGAGAGACGCAGGAAGGCATCGTGTGGCCATTGCCTGCGCGTCCCTGATCTCTGCATCACCGTAGGAGGTGCTGGGGCTGCTGCTCTGAAATAGCTGCTGTGACCTCCCTGTCGTCTGTTCTCCAACTCTCATCTTTTTCCCCACTGTAGCCAAAGTCGGTGATTTTCTTGGGTTTTCATACCTAAAATGAAGAGTTAGTCCCATGTATTATGCAGAAGTTAACAATGTTTCAGGCAAAACACAAACTTCTGTTGAGTTATACACAAAGTTTTCTGGTTTTGGTGTACCACAGGAAGTCTGGGTTTATGCAGATTTTACCAAGTATTTCTGGTGGCTGCTAGCGAAGACATCTTTGCATTTGGTTTTGTGGGAGAACAACCTTTACTCCAGTCCTGTTTGGGGTTCCTGTCACCTCCTCTTTCTTTCTGATGGCAACGGCTGCTGCAGCCTCAACCCATCACTCTCTAAATGCTCCTATTTTAAAACCAAGTACGACATGCTGAGCGAAACAGGATATTTTTTTGAGGAATGGGAACAGAGTTTAACAACAAAGGTGTCTTGGCAAGATGCTGTGCACAATGAGTAACATTCTGCTTTAACACCTTGTTGGTTTTCACAGCATCGCAAAGACATTTTCATCGTAGTGTGAAACGAATGCTTAACCTTGACATATTTTCTTCACACAGTCTTTGATTTTACTTAATTTGTGTCTGGTTACACTGACTAGAAGTATCAGGAGGTTCAGTGGTTAGGGCGCTGATGTGGTGGTTGGGAGGCAGGGAGTCAACTCCGTGCTTCGACACGGACTTTCACGTGAGCCTCCGCAGGATGGAGGGGCGTCTTTGCACCTTGGCTGCCTGCTTGTAATGGGGGATGAATATCACTATATCAGATAATTGGATTGATAAATGTGTTGTATATTGCAAAATACAGGCACTGTATTTGTGGAAGCTGGGTAAGTGCCTGAGATGTGTTGGAGGTCTTTAAATGAGAAGGGAGCTACAGAGTGGCAAAAGTATGCAAAAACTTCCTTTTTGTATTTCACATACATGTCAAGTTACAAAATTTAAAGCAAAATCTGCTAGTTGAGCAGCTAACAAGTTTATTTTGGAAGCTCTTCAACTTCTTTCACCTAAATTAAAACTTAGAAAACTGAATATCTCACTGATCGTGAATCGAAATCCTATGGCATGAGCTAAATTCTGGTAGAGACCAGGGGGAAAATAGCAAACTCAGAAGTTTAGAGTACTTCTGCCTTGGTGCTTAGTTTCTTGATGGTCAGAAGGCCTAGTAATTTACTGCTAAAAAATTGAGATTCAGGGTATCATTATGGTGTGAGGTATTGGTACAAATTACTAGGGAGCATCCTTTCTTAGTCAGTTGTAGCTCTAGTGATTTCAGGGGAAATGTTATGGTCACCTTGTAAAGGTTACACATGTATGCTTGGGAAACACATTTGCAACTGCACACTGGTTTACAAGCTGCCAGGACACAGCCTGATTTCTTAAGGAGAGCACTAAGGTAAGGTCAAATACTTTGTACCCCCCTCCTATTTGCTTTGCATCTGATCTTTAAGTGGTGCTGCTGGTGGGCATTTTATTCCTCTGGTTTCAAACAAGGCAGTTTCTCCCGTCACCCAAAGTCAGGCATGTAACTTAGAAAAGGATTTTTAGCTGGCAGGTTTCCTGAGGCATCCTCTGCAATCGGGGGAGACAGGCTGTTTGAAAGGGGGATTCAAAGCAGAGCCCGAGGCCTGCAGCTCCTACATGAAGGTGGCCTCTCACGGCAGGGTTGTGCTGCAGACTCACCGGGGCACAAGGGTCAGTCGCCCGGTTTCCTTTCATCACATATTCAGAGGGAAATCAAGGCCCCTCAGAGTTGGTGGAAGCTTCTGTACTGAGCGTGCTGGATTTCAGAGCAGCTTCTCAGACTCCTCTAAGTGATTTATGCAATGATGGGAATAAGAATTTCTTTTTCTGAGCTGAGATCTGATTGTGGCGTCCATCACAAAGTGCTTTGAGACAGCTTTGAATATGGATAGAGTAAAATCCTTCTCGCTGCTCAAGAGCATTGAAGTTATTATGAAGAAAGTAAGTTGCTGATTCCTCTGAACTCTCTGATAGCATTAACATGTATTCTTGTTTCTCTTTAGCCTCAGGCAGCTTTATAAAGAGATGCGTTTAGAGTGCAGACATTCACCCATACCCAGTAAAATGTGCCTGATGTAAAAGGATGTCTCTTACTGTGTGATTTAGAAAAAATTGTTAGACTTGTAAGAAGCATAATGCACATTTTGTAGATTGTACATTGATTTTTTTCACTCGCTGAATGTCTTGGGGTATTTGTCTCTTTGCAAGTATGGCTTAGCATAGTACATCATTGAGCACAAATTTTGTTAACAAAATGCTGAATGCACAGTAAGTGAATTTTGCAGAACTGGGTCACCAAAAGGTTCTTCCTTTCTCATTTTTAAGCCTCTGAACAATTATTGTCTTGAATGGTGGTCATGTATCCTTTGTTGACAGTTGGCTTGATTCGTAACCCTTTGGGGGCTGAAGACTACTGCAAATCTGTTCTTGAACCGTGCAGACTGAAAATACTCCTTGAGCGTGCTGATAACATTGAATGATGCTTATAGTATGATAGCTGACAACACAATATTTGCTGTCTTTTTCAGACTAATGGACATATATCTGGGAATGGAGATCTGTATCAAGAAAGGCTGGCTCGTTTGGAAAATGATAAGGAATCTCTTGTTCTGCAAGTGAGTAGTCACCTAAATTATTTTTTTCTGCTCTTGCATTCATAAGACTTTCTGATAGTGTGTGATAAAACCTCTGAGGCTTTATTTGCAGTTGTGTCATCTTGGACAGTGTTCAGAAGGCTTGCTGGTTCCTGAGAGTTAACACAGATTAAGGATAGGTGTGAGTTTAGATTGAAGGAAAAATCTAAAGGGCTTGCTTTCTGCGTATCTGATCTCTTTTTGAATCTTGTTAGGTGAGCAGGTCTGCAGAGCAGCCACCTTATTACATTCATATGTATCCTTAAAATCACTATTTTCCATGACTGTCCACATGCTGTCCACATCAGTTGACAGATGTCCTGTCCTCATGAAAGGTGACAAAAGCTGCGGGACTGGCGAGCAGGTGGGAGGAGACTAACAGCTTCTCAGAGGTCCTGCTCATCTGGTGTTGGGCTGGACTAGGTCAGCCCTGAGTGCTCTTGCCAGCTGGCTTACTCTTGCCACCAGCGTTGGGACTACCTGCCATCCCTTGGTCTGTGCAGGCATCCTGCGGTCCCCTGACATGGACCTGGCCTAAGAGCTGTGACAATGCTGAGCTCTGCTCTAGGCAGCTTGCCCTCGTTCCCAGCAGTACTGCAGATTTCCTTGAAAGAGCCTTTTTAAAACAAAAACTTAATTCAGAAAAGGCAAAATGGGAATCAGTCTGCAGTCTCAAGGGTGTTGTCTTGGTCTTGCCGATCCTCAGCCTGTGTATTTCAGTCTCTTTTGCTTTTATTTGTCTGAAAAGGAGAAGCTGTACACTATGGTACTCTGTGTACAATCTCTTGAAAAGCAGAATAAATTGTATGCAGTGAGGTTTAGCTATTTGGTTGTTAAGGTGGGATCTACTGGTTTTTAGTTTATGTATTGTCACAGCAAAGGCATTCTTGCCTATAAAATGCAGCAGCCACCCTTTGCAAAAACTTCCAGGACAAGTCAGGAGAGGAGATGTGGGATTGCATTGTGTCCACCAGAACTTTGGTTAAAATTCCAGTAAGCATGAGGGGAGAGTTTTCCCTCCTCTCATCACCTTTGCCACGCATTGTGTTTGCTGCACAGCTCTGCTGCTCCTCCTTCTCCTCCTCCCACTGTGGTCCCATTTCATCTCTGGCCCAGCCGGCACTGTTACTGACATACAGTTCTTCAGGTGACATATGTCACGGGTGCATATGCATCCCTTTTTCTCTGCTCTGCAGGTAAGTGTCCTTACGGACCAGGTGGAGGCCCAAGGAGAAAAGATTCGGGATCTCGAGTTCTGTCTAGAGGAGCACAGGGAGAAGCTGAATGCCACAGAAGAGATGCTGCAGCAGGTATTTCACAGGCACATGTCTGACTTGCTGTCTGTCTTCATTCTGTCTTAATGAACTGCGTTTTGTTTCGGTGAGAGCAGTGCACTTCAAGGTGTTGCACCCCTTGATGTCTCTTACCTGAGTGATAATTTTCTACCATATTTGCTTTAAAGTCTTTGTACTTGGTGATGTCAGTGCTGCTTTACACTGTAGGAGTCCAGTCCCGCTCTTCTTTGAGCCTTTCCCTGCTGAATTTCAAAGAGACTTGGATTAAAGCCTCTGGCAGGATGGGTGGGTTCCCCTCAAAGCTCCTTGCTGCCCAGAGCAACTGAGATGACAGACAAGCCTTCTTCTCATCCTGGCAGCCAACCCATGGTAGTGCTCCCGTAATCTCAGATGCATCCTAGGTGCCTGGAGTCTGTCAGATGGGTAATAGCTTGTCCCAGAGCTTCAGAGAGTGCAAGGAAGAGTGTGATGCTTTTCCCCATGAGAGAGGCCTTGAGCTGTAGAAATAAACTACTGATTTCTTCCCCTCGGATGAATAATTCTGTTCTCTTCCTCTTTATCTTGAATCAGGAGCTTTTAAGCAGAACGTCCCTTGAAACTCAGAAGCTGGATCTTATGGCAGAGATTTCCACTCTGAAGTTAAAACTTACATCTGTAGAGAAGGATAGATTGGACTATGAGGACAGATTCAGAGACACAGAGGTGAGTAAAACCCAACTGAATAAATTGTGAAAGCTGTGTGTGGCTTCATGTTACCTGAAAATTTCCTGGGATTTTTTTTTTTTTTTTGGCCAAGCAAGAAGGGTATTAATCTTTAAAGTTAAAACATGTATCTCTTAAAATAAAAAGTGTCCCAGATCTCAGGAGAGATCATATTTAGGATGGATTTAAATAAAATCATGAACATACTGAACTCTCCTGTCCCAACTTGAAACTTCATCATCTTAGTAAGGTATGTCTGAGGCAAATGCTTAAGCCCATTGCAAGTACAAAAAGCATGCATGTGCAAAGACACAGCACACTGAAAGACATAACTTTTGGTTTCAGTAACAGGGACAATGAGGTGACTCAGTGTGAGGGCATTTCAAAGCCTCACTTCAAACCCCAGCCCCAAAGAAGCCCAGGACCGAGAGGCCAGTGGTTACGCATCTCAGCCTGGCTTCAGCCCAGCAGTGTACAGTGCCAGGCAGAGCTGCAGCCCAGAGCTGCCATCCCTGGCAGCGCTCTCCTGGGGCATTTGCCCTCTGTGCACCAGATCTGTGTAGCTGAACCTTGCTCATGTTTGAAGCCAGAAAGCCTCAAAGCAGGTGGGCAAACCTGTTTTTCCAGGAAACACCAAGAATAAGGCTGAGCTTCACGGCCAGGGTGACATACCCCATATCAGCAATACCTTCTATCTAGGAAACAGAACAAAATTTCCAGTTCTGGGTTCATCAGTGAGCTGAAATGTCAGATGTTTGCATTGTGGATGTTCCAGATACCATTCATTTCTGGAAGGGAAGAAGCCATATAATGTCATCACAGGCGACAAAATTTGCCCTTTCCACTTCCATCAGTGGTTTATCAACTCCCTTCCAGTTCCCTACATATTTTCCAGTGAAGTGTCATTCCTCACTTGTATTGCAAGCGTAAGAGCAAAAGTTAAGCTTGCTTTTAAATTACTTTCCTTGGGTCTGTCTGAAGTAATACGCAGACCCAAAGAAGTTCACAGGTTGAAAACCAGTGACTCAAATCACATTCAACTTTGAAAGGTGGTGATCATTTACATAGTGATGGTGGTGTCCGTTCCTGCAGTGTAGCCCATCTGCGTGCTGCCAAGCTGTGGATCGGATTCATGTTGCCTCCCCTTACCTTTTCCTCTAGTTTGATACCAGATGTTATGTGAACGATCACAGCATTGCCTTAAAAGCAGCTGATTTTGCAGTCCAGGCAAGTACTGTGCATGGCAATGCTGGAAAAATTGGCAGGTGGAAAGGTGGAGGGAATCATTGAAGGTTGCCTGCATCCATAGGAGGTGTGTTAAGAGTTGGCTGCTTTCTCAGCTCCCGTGAGGTGTCTCTGCCCACACAGTGCTCAGCTCTTTCATGAATGACAGCATACAATAGATAACGCTCTTCACCTGTATACTGACACCTGTTATAAGCAGCCTGAACAACAGATAAAGGAGTTGACGTCAGCAGTAAATGGCTTTGGGGAGGCAAGGTTTGGTCCAAATTACTGCAGTGAGCGGATGCTTTCAGAATTGGATTCCACTGCATCTCCATTTGTGGTTTCTTGTGCTTTCCAGAACAGGCAACAAAAGTGATTGGGCTTTGGGTGATTTGCTTCCTTTCTTTCTCTTTGTATTTTTATTGAATATGGTTCTTACATTTCCTGTATCCCCCTTCTTTCATTTCCCTCCTGAACTGCAGTCTCTGCGTAACTTCATAGTATAATTCAGACAGCAGACTGAGAACGTGGATGTGGAGCTACCTGTGTTCCCAGAAAAGTGGTTAGTGTGAGGACCACAACATGCCCTATAACTCTGTAGGCTCGGTGCAAGAGGCCTACCTGTATGGCAGCTATGAAGACCTTTCTCTTTGAAATACCTTGAAATACACTTAAAGTCTTTGATAAAAATAAGATAACCTAAATTATGCTTAAAGGGTAATTATTATAATTAGGAACTATATATATTTATTTCCTGGATATTTATGCTTGAACTTTTACTAAAATGTTCCTCCCTCCCTTTGAAAACCAGAATGACATAGTTTAGACTGATAGAAATTATTATGTTGTTTCTTCTTTGTTTCAACACTTTATATCTGTAAAAAGGCTTAGGCTTAGACACTGAAAGGGATAATATGTCTTAATTTCCATTTTGTTCAGTGGAAAAATGAATGGCTAACTAGTTGTAAGGGTCTCAGCCATGCAAAATATCTGACAGGTATTTTGGAGGCAGGACTTATGCAGAAGTACACAATATTTTATTCAGTGTTGATCTCATCATATTCCTGTTTAAAGTAATAGATGATCAATTTTTTCAGCAGAGCTGAGTATTTAAATGAATATTTAAAATACTCTACCATAAAACACATAATAGCATTACATGGAGTGTTCAAAATAGAAAAAAATTTATACCCAAACTGGGGAAGAAAAACTATGAGTATTCCTTCTGGTTTTATTTAGGGAAAAGAAAATGAAAATAAAAACCCCATTAACATCTTAAAACAATTTTTATGGAGCTAGTGTCTCCTACAGAATTACCATTCAGATTAAATCCGTCATATTATCCGGTTCTGACATATGTCTGTCATTGCAACTTCTCATTCCAGTTTGGTAGGTGTCTCACATTCACCATTCTTTTTCCAAACACATGCTTCACTAGATGTGTAAGCTTTGTTTCCTTTGTGCTCTAGGACTTTCTTGTCTGGATGTTCGTAAATACACAGCTTTTTCAAAGCTAATTGTATACTTAATAGAGATTTAGAATTGTTCTGTTCTTTAAATCATTCCAGTCTTTCCACTTTCTCAGCAGACACCAGACACCAGTATTATTTTCCTTAAGGAACACGGGTGGTCTGAGTTGGGCTGAGTTTATGTAAGAAAATATCGTATGAGGGAGTTTATTTAGGGAGGAGTCCATAACCAGACATGGTCTTTGAAGCAGCAGCCAGAGGTTAAATTGGCTCACCCATGGGGAATTCTTCATATTTTAAACACCACCAGTCTCCTTTGTGCAGATGAATTTCTAAGTGGAGCAAAACTGCAAATGTATTTTGTGTTTCCAGTGCCAGTAAGGAAGCCTCTGACCTCTGAAGCTTAAAGTTATCAATGCTTTTTTCATGCCTCCCTGGCCTTGCCATGAAGACCACAAGTAACATGAGCAGGGAAGGAAAAGGCTTTGGGAAATAGGAGTCTGTATGTCCCACCCCGTCAACTCCATTCGTGGATCCTTGCAAGGAACAGCTGTTGGGTGTTTGCATGGAGGGACCTGACCCTGGATCAGAAGAGGACCATTTAATGGCTCTTTCCTGTTTTGCAGGTTTTTAAGACAGGAACATGCATTATGCCCAGGGCAGGTATTTTAACCCGTTTATGGGTGCTCGAAGAGGAGGTATTAAATGCAAGCAGAGCAGGTGCCATACACTGGCCACCATGTGGGTGACTGTTTTACTGCTGGTTCATCCAAGTCCGCCAGGGAACTCAGCGGGTTTTTGGTCTGAGCTCAGATCCTGATGAACCCATACAACACCCAGAGTGCCATGGGGACATACCTCAAGCATCACACTGGTCCCAAAAACTCTTCAGGTCATAAGCAGTTAAAATAGTTTGCACTTTCAGGTTTCAAGCAATGCTGTGGTCTCCTTGCTGGGGCTGCTGCAGGAGGGGGCAAGGCACGGTCTTCGCTGTGAAGGGTTTGTAGTCAAATTCGGTTGAACAGAGAATAGTGGAAGAAAGGGTAAGTGTTTCAGGGCAGCAAGCAAGGAAGTGAAATGCACTGAGAGGATTAGGATTTCTTAGGGAACCTCAGTGCCTTTGACAATCTCTACCTCTGGTAGCTTGCCCAAAGTTAAATACTAATTCAATAGCAGGGGAGACAGCCCTGTCTGGGCCTTTTCTTTTTCCTCTGCTTAATTATGCCAGGTTTGACCATCTCTTTCGTACTAATAAGGGTCTGTATATGGAACTTGCTGAATCTTTAATGTACTCCTCTGCCTGAAAAAGATGAGAATGAGTGTCATTTACAGTTACTGTGTTGTAGATAACTTAAGACATGAGTTAATGTTGCAAGAGAGTAACTGAAAATATTTTTAGGGCAAAGCATGCTGTTAGGATATGTATTTAGTTCTGTTTAACCCTTGAGCAAATTGTACAGTATTTTTGGTGACCAGTTAGAAGTGGTGAAGGATCCGATTACCCATGAGGCCCATATTAAGATGAGATTAAGCTGAAGAGTTTAGTTTCTGCTCCCAGATTTTATGTTCTTGGATCCTGTTTGCAAGATTGCTCTGCTTTCCATGACATTGTGAGTGCATCTTGACATCTCTGTTAATCGATATGGGTTGTGCTAACTTTTTTCATAAAAGGAGCAGAGTTTTGGTGTGTTACTCCTTTTGCTCAGAGGGGTCTTTTGAATACGGATAACTGGCTTTCCTCTCCTCCTCCAGTATTTTAAAAGTCACGTAGTTAAGTGATAAATATGTAGGCAACAACCTCAGCAGTTACTGCTACACAGCATATTTTGACATTGGATCATGCCAAAGCAAAAATGATGGCTGCAGGAAAGAAAAGCCCCAAACAAATCAATTCTTACAGTGTCAAATCTGACCATCAGACCTGGGAACATAGATTTGTTAAAGATCTCAAACACTTGGTGTTGATTAGAAATAGCTCAATTAATTTAGTCATGCAGACTGACATCCATCTGCACTCATACTTAGAATAATGATGTGCTTTGTCGACGTCACACATTGAAGAATCAGTGAGGAATTGCAGGTGTATCCAAATCAGAAAGTTGTACATTAGCAGTAGTAATTACTAATAGCATCAAAATGTTCTGTATTTTTATTTTCCTTGGAGTTCTGGTAACTAAGCTTGGATCTTGCTAAAGAAATACAGATGCTGCTCTGTTGCCATCAGATTCATTAAGCACAAAACAATAACCAGAGGCTTGTAAGCTCAGAAAATGTGGCATGGGGCTGGAAGGCAGGTGTTACCAGGGAAGCATGAATACCCTCTAAATGTCAGCTGCTGGCTTGTTAATTTATAAACTTGAATCTCTACTAATTATACACTTAGCTCTGGAAAATTGTGCTTACAGTTGTTAGCCTGATGCACAGCATTGCTTGGCATGGGTGGGATTTGCCTTATCACGTAGGAAGACAGGCCAACCTAAGGACCATACTATCTTCTTGGTAGTTTAAAAGCCGTTACACTGCACAAAGAGCTTATCACCAGAAGAGTTTTCTGGTGATAGAGCATTACAGTAGCTGCTGAGAAACTGCTTTTTTTTGCTTTTTTTTTT
>VZTL01012787.1:12899-37064 GCA_013400535.1 Scopus umbretta
TTTTTTTTTTTTTTCCTTTTTTCACACAAACACAACACTGATCTGGTGTCCATACATAAACTATGGTCAGTGAGATATACATGAGACAGAAGCTTGCTGGACATCTTTGAGTTGTGCAAAAGCCACAGGTTTCTGGTAATGTGTTCCCTTGCTGAACCAGAAGATTATTTTCCCAATAAGCTGTGGTTTGTTATCTCTTATACGGAGGGACACTCCGTCCTGGCTGTCCCCTAGGCTTCCTGCAGGTCTGCAGCTGGCCACTTAAAGATCCCGTTTCCCCATCTAGAGGATGGGGAAGTTTAGAGAAAGAATGCCTTGCACTTTGGTGGAGCAGTCAAACTCAGGGTTTGTTCAGTCACTGCAGGAAGGGAGCTGTAGAGCTGGTGGCACTCGGGGCTGACTGCCAAACCTGGCAGGTCTCTCCAGGAGGATGGCCAGGAGGTCGAGCCATTTTCCTGAAGAGCTCAGATGGGAGTTGATGGTGGCTCTGAGTTTCTTCCAAACCAGGCTCAATTTGCAAAGCTCAGATGTAGTGGTGCCATTGATGCTTAAACACATACGTCCTTGTGCTTGTAGAAACCAGTGATGGCTCTTCCATTCAGTCCTCAGTTAGAGGAGTTCATCTGAGTGGTGGAAATGTGAATTTACACTGTAATCACTTGAAATTTTGAAAAGGCGTGTGGCAGCTGGCAAGCCTGGGGTGGGAAGGATGAGGAGGGGAGGATGTGGCTGCTGCATATTGAAGGACAGCTGCCACGGTTTTCCATTACCCACTTGTAGTGGTGGACATCCAAGCAGTTGAGCAGCCAGAGAGGCAGGAGGCCTTTCTTGGCCCTGAGCACAGGGAACACAACTTCAGTTTATGTCTCCCTTTCTCCTCTGCCCTCTTGCATTCAGCGTAGTAATGCAGAAACTGAGAAATACAGTCCCTGGATATCTAGAAAGCTCTGAATTGCTTGACTTAGCTATGAATTTGGGTGGTGTGGTTTTGTGTACAGAGTGCCTTTTATTGCTGCTGTGTTTTTACAGTCCTACCAATGGGTAGTTATTGTTTGCTTTTGTTTACTGAATTTGTTTGTTGTTTCTGGTCTTGTTTTTCCCCTCACTCAGGATTTGATCCAGGAAATAAATGAATTGCGGTTGAGAGTGGGAGAAATGGACAATGAAAGACTCCAGTATGAGAAAAAACTGAAAACAACCAAAGTAAGTGAGGCTGAGGGGAAGAAGCAGACATGGGTGTAAGTCAGGCTTTAGAAGTTTGCTCTGTTTTCCCCAATCCTTGCCTGCACCGTGCAAAATCCTGAGCACACTTGGGCCCAGGGGTTTCATGGGACTCACTTAGCAACAGGGGTTATTTCCAAATTTCATGCTATGGTTTTCAGATCTGGGCATTGTTTTTTATGAAGGATAACTTACCATGCAGCTGGCTGTTAACAGTAAATTTATTACCTGTCTAGACTCTTGTTTCACATACGTGTCAAGAAACACCAGTTGCAGTATGTAAGGCATGTGCCATAGGTGAGACCAAAGCTGAGCATTTATTTTCTGCTAAATGTGCTGAAAATCAGCCACTTCTGAAGAGAAAGCATTCACCTAAGTAATTCTAGCAGCCTGTTTCTGTAAGTGTCTAACTTCTCTTTGCCATTTAGCCTTGTCTCTTTTCTATCTTTAGTTTTCTCTCACTCCTCTGTCTCTGTTGCCAGTCTTTAATGGCCAAACTTTCTAGTATGAAAATCAAAGTGGGTCAGATGCAGTATGAAAAGCAGCGGATGGAGCAAAAAAGCCAGATGCTAAAGGTGTAGTAGTTTCTGGGTAACATTGGGCCTGTTTTGAATCCTTCGTGTTCCACCATTTTAGTCTGTCTTGCATTGTGCTGTCATGCTCTGTTCTTCATTAATTGCTGTGTGTTGATATGCACTGCACCCTTTCCCATTAGATGTGGAAAGCTCTTTATGTAGATAAAGAGTAAACAGCTTTTATATTGGATGGAGAGGATTTTAGTGTTGTGAACTTTGCATAGGTTACACGTAATGGAATTAGGCTTGGGTTAAAATTGTTCCGCTTCCAAGGGAAGATTGCCTCTTCTGTAGCTTACATCTGTTATTCAAATGGAACTTTTTCTCACCTTTCTAGAGAAAATTTCTTCATGAAAACTAGCTAGAAAATAATGATTCTTTTATACTGTCCCCTCTCCCACATGTAAATTTACATATCATGTTTCTAATTCAGGGGAAGAAATGCACATCAACAACCACACGCAGCTCTAGTTGCCTGTGGGTATAACAACAGCTTCTCAAGTGACCAAGAGATGGTCTTGTTTTGGAGAAGCATGGGTCCTACACTGGCAGAAACCCCATCAAAATCAGTTGGAGAACTGGAGGATTGTATTGCCCAGCCACTATTCTGGAAGAAGCTTTGATTTCTTGAAAATTTTAAGATTGATCTATTTTTTAATGGTGCTTTGGAGCAAACAGGAACCAATTTGCAACAGGTCTTTTGAGGGAAGCTCAGGAATATACCTAAGCCACAGTATTCTAGTTTGGTTTATTCCTTTAAGGATTTAAAACTTCAGTTAGAAGCTGTAAATGCCAAAATCATGAGTCTTGACTTGTTTTGTTTTGTTTACAAACTGAAAAAATTAAATTTTCAGTGTTGGGTACATTTGCACTGAGGGTCCTGTCTTGATGATGCTGTTGCACAAGATATCCTCGGACATCAAAGAAACATGTTACTAAACTGGGTAGGATTTGACTCAAATTTTAAAAAGTTAAATGCATGGATCCGTGCCAGTCACTTGCTAATGCAGATGGTTAGATCTAAGTTAAAATTTGACAGCATTTATCTAATACACCCGAACTCCCCCAAACACCATCTGTCTTATTCCCATGAATCTCAACTCTAAGCTTCCTTTCCTAATGCTTGATCAGCAAACCCAGACTGTGGCAGAGGTACCACATTTTCGTCTGAACTGCTTTCCAGTATGTGTTTATGTGCTTGATGGTGTCGTGATTGATTTTTTTCTTTCATAGAAACAGTGGTTATTTCTGAAACTGTTCTAAACCTGGTGTAACCACAGTTCCATAAGTGTCCAGCTTTGAACATGCAAAATGCCCTATAAATAGCAAAATAAGTGTATATAAATTTTAGCATTCAGCCCCATCACCTGCATTTTTTCTGTCTCTGCAAGGTTAAATAAATAAGAAAAGTGCTTTTTTTTGCTTTACTCTTTCTTTTTTAAATTTAGATATAAATCCTCTTTTTCAATTATATATGAGACTGACACTTTTTGGACCATAGGCCCCCTGGTTTTGCCCCCTTATGGACTCAGCAGTCTGTTGTGATGTTCAGAGAGTCAGTATGGTGGGTGTATCCTCAGCTAGTGTAAATGTCAGGGGGCCTTCGGTCATTTCCACCAGCTGAGGATCTGTCCGCTCTGCTTCATAGGAGGGAATTTTGGAAACATCTCAGATGCATGTGGAAGTGTCACTGAGTGATTCTGTGTGTGTTACAGGATGAGCTAGCAGCTTTGAAAGACAAACTAGAGCAGAAGGAAGCTGAGGTAAAAAGGTTGCAAGAAAAATTGGTTTGCAAGCTGAAAGGAGAAGGAATTGAAATACTGGACAGAGGTAAGAAGAAGGGAAGCTCAGTCACCTCATCTGAGGTCATGTTTCCATGAATGGTTGTACAGCAAGTAACAGATAAAAGCCTCCATTTTCATATACTTTCTGTCTTTGTGTTTACCTCTTTTAATATATTCAGTGGGTGTTCACGGTGCAACTGCTGAACTTACTGTCTTAGCAAGTTCTTGATCAACTTTAAAGTAGCCTAAGTAATTCCTCATTAGCTCTTTACATGGTTTGCATGGTGCCTCAAAAGATGCAGTTTATATTGGCAAAGAAATCCTTAAACTAATTTCAACAAGTTCCCTAAAAAGATTATATGAGAAGGAAACTTCCTTACTGTGTGGGTATCTATGCTGGGCTTTGCTTGTACACCCCTTACTGGTAAGGAAGGGGAAAAGCATACTGCAAACCAAAGTATGATGTGTTACCAGCAAATCTTCAGTGTGGACCTAGCTGTAAGTAGGTGAAATTGAGGACTGGTTCTGGATTTGTGCACTAGTTAAGTCTAAATCCTAATTAAGCTTGAATTAGCATAGAAATTTTGCATGTCAGGTAATTCTTTTATTTGCTTGCAGAGAAGAAACAAAACTTTATGTGGGCAAAACTTTGATTTGGGAACTTACTTAAAAATAGAAATTTTTCTTTAAAGCCTCACAAAAATTTTCCACAAACTTTTTTGGCCTGCTGCAATTTCACTTCTGAATATATCTCACTGATAGTTATTACTGATTTTAAGATTGTTCTTTTAAAGTACATTTTTATAGAGAAATAAAGCCACAAGAGATTAATTAATCTCTTCCCCACACCTGAGGAGGAAAATGCTGTGTGTAGACTGTCAGTTTTATTTAATAAAATGATCTGTTTTCAAAACCACTGCTTAAGATCACTACAAGTGATCACATTGAAAACTGCGATTCTTTTTTTTTTTTTAAGAACATTTAAATATGAATATGGTCTGACTTCATTGCATTTATGACTACTTATATGGGGCTTTTCTTCTTGGGGGCTGCTGTGTATGCTGAACTCCCATTACCCTCTGGGTCTCTGCTTTAGTTTAGATTTCAGCATAGCTCAGTGGGAGATCTTCTGCCGTGATGAACCATGTTTTTTCTGCCTTGGACTAAATTAAGTAATGCTCTTTGCAGATAACACAGGTTATCTGCCCCATTAGCCAGATTGTGCTTCCTGGACAAATATGCATACATTATCACTTAGCTGGCTTTTGCCAGTAAAGTGTTAGCTTAAGAGTGATCTATTGGCATAAGCCTTTTCTGAGGCCTTTACAAGTGAAAACATACAGCTGAAAAATATATCCTTGAGACAGGTAGTTGTGTATGAGAGCAGTGACGCTATTTTTGTGTCATTAGGAATGTTAGTACCGGGGGAGTGCAGGTTGAAAAGGTGAACTGCTTGCTTCTGCGATAATAGTTAACTCCTTAAGTGTCAGTATTGTGTAAAAAGTTATTTAATGTCATAACGTTCATGCTAATTTCAAATCCAATGGATTTTCCTGCACAGATGAAAATTGTAAAAAGAAGCTCAAAGATAAAAGTAAGGTTTCTGGTGTCTTTCCACAAGCATTTGCATTTCAGAAGTGCTTTCCCGAATAGCTTTCTGCATGTGTTTGCAAAACTGCTTTAACAAACATTGTTAGGTTGCATCATCTATAACCCTTAGTTACACTTACAATAAAATTTGAGAATGAGGGTGGATATATCACTCTTTAAATACAAAGTTTTCTGAAGAAAAGCTGATAGACAAAGAAACATGTGGCCTCATGGAGACTCACAAAACAGTTGCCTCTCAATGAAATGCAGTCGCAATCCAGCAAGCGAGATTTTCAGTTAGCATAATTGAGTGAAAATCATTGGAACTGGATCAGTTGCTGTTTTAGCCCAATGTGTCTGAATCTAGAAATGTGTCTTTCATCTAGAAAGCCAGCCAGGCAGCTTGTTTTCTTGCATTTCATTAAGGAAGAAAATGTTCTTCTCGCTCTGTTTGTTTTCTGCGAAATTTTAGGAAGTTAAAACAAGGTAAAATGCTTTCTTGCCTGTGAATTTGGCCATCTGCCTATGTTTGTAACAAAATCTAAAGTTTACTTCATTTATGCAAGGTGGATTTTTAGCAAAAATGGAGATTATTTCCATTCTTTTTTAGTTTCTAGTCCAGAACATCTCCAAAATCCAACCTTGTTCGAACACACATGTTTTCATGTATTTGTACTTCTTTGTAAACAAGGATTATAGATGACGCGCAGAACACTGTCATCTGTATTAGGAACCTTTTCCAAGTCTGAACTACAATATATATTCTAGCATGACTGCTCATCACAGCAAATACTTGTATCATTCCATTGTGCTGTCCTCATTTCTACATCCATACTGAATTAAGACTAAGCATCACTGCACAATGCTTTCTTCATCATATCTATTAATCCTGTTGCTTTGTATAATGGGTTTTTGTGATGCCAGTTGGGGTGTTTGTTGATTGTTGTAATGAGGATGTGTTTTATTGCACTCCAAATGTAGTATTTTATGTTTTGGACTTTTTGTTTTGTAATTATTTGATTATTTGGAAGATGGAGATAGTGAAGGTCAAGCAGTAGTTTTGCTCTTGACTTTTCCATTTTCCTAAGGCTGGGGGGGCTAGGTAAGAAAATTTCCTGAATGTCATCATTTCCTTGATACAAATGTCAGAAAAAAAAGGTTTTGAAGAAAAAGGTGTTTCTTCTATATATTTCCATCTAAAACAGAATTTAAGTGGCTTATGTTTTGTCTTCTAATTTGTAAATTTACTTTCAGATAAGATACTCCAAGTTGCTTCTAGGTTTTTTGTTTTTCTTGTTTCCTTACACTGACTTAATTAAATTGACTTAGAGAACTGTATTTGTTTTTAGATATAGAGGTACAGAAAATGAAGAAGGCGGTAGAATCTCTAATGGCAGCAAACGAAGAGAAGGTAGCAAACTCATTATTTTTTTGTAATCATTCATCAGATTGAGTTAAATCTCTAAGAAAATCTTCATATATGAACTTGTCACAATTCAGTTAAAAAAATCAAATTTGTAAGAATCAATGATTCACTATAGTCAGAAGCACTGCAGTGCCATTAAGGGACTGTAACTGAGCATTTATGAGCTCTTTTGCATGTACACAGAGTTCTTACGCTGTTGTGCCATTCAATTCAGTGCGACTGCAATTTATACCATGTTCTAAAAATGTAAAGAGCTCCATACAAGTCCCATGAGATATCACAGGCTGCGTTTCTGTAAACTATTAATTGTTTTCATGTATGGTTTTCCACATTCATATGCATGTGCATTTTGTAGGATGTGTTCTTTTGATCACCAAAGCCCTGAATCCTTTGATTACTGCTTTCTTTGTACATGGCAAATTTATTATACTCTACCTATGACTTAACAAGGGAGCTGAAATCCACTTTTAAGGCTGTGACAGTTCTGGTGATTAACCAGATGATAGTTTTTGCTAAATACAAGTTTTGATATGTCAGAGCCTCTCAGAATTCTGGGTCCTGTCCCATCCACACTTCCCACTTCTTTTAGTCTCAAAACCAATTAAACTTAAGAATATCTACTATTTGTATTTCTTATTTTTGATTTGCTGAAGGAAGAAGCACAGTCACAACTCTCCTTTATTTTAGGATCGAAAGATAGAAGAGCTTCGACAATCTCTGAATAGGTACAAGAAAGTTCAAGACATGGTGATATTGGCTCAAGGTAAAAAAGGTATTGTACAATCAAAAAAAAATCAAACTCTACTCTTATTTAAACTTTAGGTGCATTGTAGTAGTGCTATATTGACTCTTAGACTTACTGTTTTTGGAGGCACCTCTTAGGTAAAGTAAAAGCTAGTTCTTCAACTGGTGTGAACTGGTAAATTGCTTTTTATGTCCAGGCAGCTGCACATTTGGGTGCTGTCCCATTTGCCATCTGGCAGTAGTAACTATTATTGTCACATTGCTTATTTCCCCCTTATAAAATTAGTTTGAATATGATAAGCTCTCGGGCTCTTTCCATAGCCTCCTGAAATGCCTTTCAGGGATGGCTGCTGTATTAAATTAGCTGGCTGCTAAAAATTGCTGTTCGCCTCTCTTGCGTGTATTCCTGGGGAGGGGTTGGTAGCTGAGCAGAGCAGTGCCTGAGCATGCACGTTCCTACCAGCCAAACCAGCACCGCCCCAGTGGCTGCGCACGCTGTAATAGCGATGCCCAAGACCTGCAAAAAAGTCTGTAGCAAAGTGGATGTGCTGCCAAGACGGTGTTGTGATGACACGCCACGTCTTTGGCATGTAATGAAGCCTTCACAAGCCACCACGTACAGCAGCTGTGGAATAGTTCTCTTTCCTTACTGCAGTGGAGGGCCAGGCTGGCTTTTTCTACCAGTCTTTTTTCACGCCATCCCAAAAAAACCCCTTCCCTGCCGCCAGATAATGAGCTTAACTGTGTGGCTGAAATGGTAGCTATAATATATACCGTAACATTTAAGAGTCCATTTCATATGTTCCAAGGCTGGTGGAGGTTTCCAGATCTAGGAGCTTCTGATCCCCAAAGGTGATAAATGTTGAGGTGGTCGTCAGTTTGATGTAATTGCATTGAATACCCTATCTCTCTCCTTTCTCCCTTAAATCAAAAGAAGCACATGTAGAACATTACACTGAAATTGTTCTGGGTATTCAGATGAAAACACTTAGATGTTAGAAAATTAGTGTCTCCCTTTACAGCAATAATCCTGGCCTGGTGTTTTTTTCCCCTGCATCATCCTTTCAGCACTCAAGTTGCATTTGTAGGTCACTATCTTCTGAAAGACCTGTCCCCAACAAATTTTAGACATTAGCATTCCGATAGTGTATGCACATATATGTGCAACTTAAAAGTCTGTGCGCCACAGTGTTGTATTACTCCTTACGGAAACTTCCTTTGTCTTTGAGTCCTCTGAAGGCCAGAGAAGGCCAACTCAGCCTTCCACAGACCATTAATTGATCCCAGCTTGTTGCCTGAGCTTCTTTAGGACAGACAAGGGCTTGTAGCTTTTGTTGGCCGTGCAAATGTTGGGGGTGGATGACTTTTCCTAGGAGAGGGATGTAGAAGCCCTCAGGGATCCTTTCAAAGGGTGAAGATTGTCAATAGCCAGAAATGAGTGAGGAGGCAAAATATGTATTTTTGTGGTGGTGGATTCACATTTGGGCTCTTGGGTCAGCTGTCTCAGGCCAAGGCAGGAAAAGTGGGGAGGGCAGAGCCCCATCTGGACATGCTGCCGAGACTGGGGCTAAGACCCAGGCAAAAGAGAGGTTCCTGGTGCCTCTCTTTGCTTCTGCCTGGCCTTTCAGAGGCCATCCCTGCGGGGAGGCAGTGATTGCCGCAAGAAGATTCTGGCCTCTGCTCCTGAGGCTGCCAGCTGATTTGACGGGCCGTGTGAAAGCCCTTGACCACAGTCTCCAGCTGCCTGTCCCGCTCCCCCACAAGCACTGCAGCCCTGAAGTGCGTGCAGCAGTGGGTTCAGGAAGCAGCTTCACTCAGTCTGGTGTCATGGATGTTAAGCCTGGATGGGAGCTCGCATGTGCCAGAGCATGCTGGGCTGAAAGCTGTCTGTGGGCTTTGGATCTTGGTACATAAGGGCTTTTCCTTCCTCAAAACCACTGAGGGGCACTAAGGACACAGCTGCATGTCTTTGATCTGTGAGGCTGGGAAAGCACATTGTGAGTGAGGGAAGAGGAAAGGTGGTGATGGGGGCAAAATGCCATGCTGAGTGTTGATGCAGTAGCATTTTTTGAATAGGTGTTGCTCTTTCATGCGGTGCTGTGCCTTCAAAGACAGGATGATGTTAAAGCAGACCTAGAGTCTCTGGAAAGTGTGCGTTACGGTCAATTCACAGAGCATGGACAGAGATTTCAGGCAGTGAAAAAGGCGCAAGGGAGGTTTTTGCTGTGAACAGACTTTGGCTTGTATTTGCATCGTATCTTTGGCAATGAGCACTAGGTTTCTGCTCACTTTTTAGAAAGTACTGATGGTGTTTAACTTTTTCTTGTCAGTGGCAGTACTCTGGTATCAATGACAAATGTGGAAATCCAAGCCTTTTGATAGTACTGAGGCAGTTCAGGAGCAGCGAGTCACTTGTTGGGAGCAGAGGATGCCAGATGCTGGTGTGGGCTACAGCATTAACGAAATGAGACACACTCAGTTTGTGGCAGTTTGCAAACATAATGTAGTCACTTAAAAGCTGGTGTTGGACCCTTATGCAGTGGGCTGCATTTTTCCTATGGGTAACTTGAAGATACCATAGAGACATCTTAAGTTGCAGGCAGACTTGACCCCCTGGTCTTTCCCTAGTGAATAAGGGAAAAGAAGTATTCAGTATGAAATTCCAGAACACGGGACAGGAAATAACTACTCCAGTTTATTCAGCTTGTTGAAAACTGATCCCACTAAATGCCCTGAGGGCATTTGCTAGTCTTTTTTACGTCAGATGTATGTCCTCGCTCTGCTCCAACCCTGCTATCTTGTGGTGGTTGAATTGGGAAATGACATTTGGCAATGACTCCTCTTTTCCTATTTGTAGTCTGTCCTAAAAAAATATATATAATCCTAGCCTCTCCCCTTTTTGGCCCACAAATAAGCACACCGGCTGTGCCTTGCGAGGCAGTGAGGGTCATCATGTGTCCAGAAGTAAAGCCAACAAGTTTCCATCTTCTCTCCTTTCAGGCAAGGAAAGTGACGGTGAAGACTTCTTGAATTCAGGGTCTGTTTCCACAGTTTTATTGGACACACCAAGTCTGACTGACCCAGAGAAAAGCCCATCCCCAACCCCAGTAACAGCATCTCCAATTCACGATGAGTTTAACATGAATATTCATGAAGAGGTATATTTTTCTTCTTCCTCATTTAATGCCATCACTCCTTGAAAACATTGCTTGTGCTGGATTCATATTGCAGATGCCAAAACTCAAGTTTCTAAAAAAGATTTTTTTTTTCCCTGTGTTGCACAGTTTTTACTAATGTCCTGTATCCTTTTGGAGAATGTAGTTTTCTTGTGCAAGCTGCTGAGGAGTTTCATTTGAGTTCAGTTAAATTTATTTTTCTTAATCATTGAATGGGATCAGGAGACAGCTATATTTGTCATGAGAATGGGTCTAATCTACTTTTCCTATCAAACTTAGAAATTACTTTTCATATCAAACATAGCTGTTTTAGGAGCTGCACTTAATTTCTCAGGAACTTGAAGTAAATGTGTTGGGACTTATTTAATATATCCTTTCACATTTAAAAAGATGCAATCATCATTACATCCATTCAGTTAAATGATAAGTAGGTTGTGGTCCGATCTCTGATTTTTACAATCACATTTTCCAGTAATAAAACTATAGATCTCTTAAAGCTCTGAGTCAGAGCAGGGACTTAACTTACTTAACTAAACACCATGAAGTAAACTAAATTAAATTAAATGTTTAGCAGCTTTCTGGTATTCTCTGAGTGGCTGGGGACAGGAGTAAACCTGAAAACTGAACTACCCTTCATGGGGTCGGTGCTAGAGATAGATTTAGCAGGCAGCTTTGGGAGACTTGTGAGATTTTTTTGTCTATGCTCTAGCTTATCTGTGCAGTGATTCATATTTTATCTGCAGTGTCATCTTTCAAGTAGTAAATCATTGAATTACAATAGAAAGAAAGAAGAAAATCCCTTTTAAAAATCTTATTTCAGATCCTTCTTTTCATAGTTTATCTGTTACTCTTTTTTCATTTATGACTGCTTAATTTCAGCTCAAAACAGCGTAACACATATTCTTCATTCTTTCTAGAATTCCTTACAGATCCACACCAGTATTTTACAGATTTCAATCCCTTCTTTTTCATCAACATCCAAGAGCTCAGAAACTGTTGCAGAGAAAGTGAAAACACAGCCTAGGCCAGATCCTGCAAGTGAAATGAGGTATTATTGTTTCCATGTGTTTTTCAGTTGTAAATCCAGTATTTTGTGATGTTTAATGAGGGTAATAATCTGTCAGTTACTGTATTATACAAGGCTAGCATTCACTTGACTAGCTATAGCAGACTAAGCTTATGTTCATGAAGTGCATTGATTAAATCTTTTCCAGTAAGCATTAGTTTGGTTGCTGTTGCTTGTAGCAGCACTCACACTCTACACCAGCTGCTTTGCAAGAAATGAACAGGAGAGAAAAACTGATCTAATGTAATGAAGGACACAGAATCATCATTCTTATCTAGGTGTACATCATCTCGGTCTGGCTGAGATAGTGTTGGCTGTGCTAGCACAAATGCATTCCTGATGGACTGCATTCAGACATTTTCCACAGTTACTAAATATTGGTGTAAGGCACTGCCAAAACTGCAACAAAAGGACTGTCCAGCTCTAACCTTGAACTGTTAATGGAGCCCCAGAAGGAAAACCAAGCGGCGTTTCAAAAGATTGGAGAAAGAGATATCCTGATTTCTGTATCAGCGAGGTATTTGGATGGGATCCCCAAATGCCTTACTTTTTTCATATCTTTTTTGTTTTTACAGTGAAGGAAGATCAACAGGTTCCTGCCCAGAAACTCAGCTATGTGATAGTCCAATGTAAGTATCATAATAAAAAATATTTAGGAAATGTGTTTATATATGATCGTTGACTTGAAACCTCCCCAACGCATGCCCCATGTTTTACATACACATATAAATATGTCATCTAATTCTAGCCAAGATGATATTTGGTGGTGGTAGTTTTCTGCTCATGTCCTGTGTTTTCATGATCATTATTTTCCAATGATTCATCTGTGCACATGTGCAGTTAATTTCTTTTACACTGTGGAGCATCTCCAATTGGGTTGTAGACTGTCAATATACTTTGAAATTTACAGTTTTCCATAGAACATGCACACGTGATTTTCTTTTTTCTTTTGATAGGAGGGGAAAGGTGATCAGCTGACTTCAGTGAGAAAATAATTTTATTTTCTGCCACATAGCCATGTTCCCTAGGGAAATCAGTGGGACTGATTATGAACTCGAAGTTGAGTCAGAGATTTGTTAATAAGGAGCCTAAGTCAACAGGGTTTGTCTGGTACACAGTGTGAGGCTCAGCAGCTGTTTTTATTTCAAGTGACTTAGTGCCATGAGAATATTCCCAAAGCCAAATTCTACTCCCCTTATGTTGGTATAAAGATAGGTAACTTTGCAAAATTCAGTGAAGTTACTCTTAATTTTTATCTAGTTGCGGGAAAAACTGTAATGGTAACTTTCTTTTCAACTGGACTTAAGTGTTCTAGACTGTAAATCCCACCAGAAGGTGGGGGATATCTGGTCTGAAATGGAAAATGGAACTGAAGATAAAATACTAAAACACACATGCTTGGCTTCTTTAAGGATTAAATTAGTCAGAAGCCTGTTGCTAAAAATACTGATTTTCATAGCTGTTGTTTATATCACTTGCTTTGCCTGTGTAACTTCTGCTTGTGCTTCTGAAAATATAACATTAAATAAGAAGCCAAAAATATCCAAAGGTAGGCATCATGTCACTGAAGCACTAGCAGCAGTAATTACTGTATGGAGGTTCTTACAGTACCTCTTCAAATTGCGTGGGCTCTGATTAGTGCGTTGATTGCCTTAATTCAAAATGCCTTGGTTTTTAGTGTATCTCATCACGTAGTGTAATGCTTTCTTTAAAGCTGAGTCCTGAGGGTGTGTTTAACGTAGCCAGTTTAATTCCAGTAACTTGGCTTGGTTTTTATGTTGTTGTTTCAGAACTTCTTCTCTGCAGAAGTCCAGCAGTTTGAGCAGTTTGAGAAGAGAGACGTCTGAAGCGGTTGGTTTGGTCTCTTAATTCCTCCTGTCCCCTTAGAAATAGGGGTGACATCTCTGTTGTGGCAGTGACCCCGTGGACGCTCTGTTGCCGCCTTCTGAGAAATTCTGAGTCAGAGTAGGGCAGCTCATGTCACGTGTTAGCAATGGTAATGTACATGTGACATCTTCCAGATTTTATTAAAGGAGAAAATCTGTCCTTGAAAACACAGGAACTTTTTTTTGTGTGTGTGTGTGCATGAAGCATTTACCTGAGACTCTCTTGCTGTGTTTTTTCTCAGATAGTGAGGTATTTTTTTTTTCAGTTGATATGCTTTTCTGATTTAAGACAAGAAGCGTGTAAGTCCCACTACCACTTCCTACCTGTGTTTAAGGTGAATAGTTTTGGAAGGCCATGTAATTAATGCATTATAAAATACAACCTGGGGTGACTATATTTTAGCTGGTCAGGAACAAAATACTGGGCCTTCTTATGTCTGGTGATATCTTCAGTTTAGGTCTCTTCTGAAGTGACAAAAAGCAGCTAGCCTCTAACAATGTCATTAAATCAGGGCAATTCCTTTGCTCTTTTTGACAGTCTGAACTCCTAAAAGCTGCTGAGTTCCCTGATACTCAGGCTGCTGAGCTGTACCTTTACAGCTCAGGAGGGATGTTGGCAGGACTGAAAATGTAACCAGAACTTGATGATGAGAGCTAGAGTTCACGGGTTAAGGAGTTTTTTTTGGTTGGTTTGGACAGCCAAGGAGTAGAGGCTGTGGATGTTTTATCTACTTGGCTTCTACCCTGTCTGATTCCTGCTTTGGGTCCCCTCAGCTAGCTGTGCCCATTAGTGCCTAATGATTATATAAATAATTAGCATGTTGCTAATCACGTACACAGCTAATCCTTTACAAAGTAAACCGAAGAAACCGTATTTGCATTGTCAGTTCACTGACCTCAAAGAAAGCAAGAATTAATCTGTGTGAAATACAGCTCTGAAGAGATGTATTTTGGGGGGAAAAGTAGACAGAGAAGGCTGTTTCAGTCAGAATTTAACTCAGGGTTACCATAATGAATTGAATACTGACTATAAACCATGACTTTTTAAATGGCTGTCTGAATCTTTCCCAAACAGGACAGAGATTCTGCACTGAAGCCAACAGAGGTAACGTGTGTGTGCGCGCGCTTGTGCATGTACATAGAGAAACACAGACAGCCAGCAGGTGTTGAAAGGCTCAGTTGTGTGAAATTGCGGCGTGCAGTTCCAGAGGGGGAGTAGCAGACCTGCAGACAAGATAGCGAGGAGTATATGGTGGTTGTCACCATCGCTTCAGTGTCAAGCTTATAGTGACTTGCACGTTCTTGTCTTCTCACACATAGATTATCTTTCAGTCTGGTTGAGCATAAGGTTGCCATCTAAGCTAATGTTTCCCCCACATATTCTACCACTAGATAATTAGCGGAGCTAACCATTGAGTATTTTACTGAGTCTGTAATTACATTTAATTAGTGTCTCTTTAAAAACCTTTGGCCTTCCAAATTGTTTTCTGTGAGTAGCAACTGTGTTCCTAAAAAGACTGTCATTGCAAAACAGTTACCCTGTGGTACTGTATGGCCATAGTTTGCATGCAATGATTATTACTTGTAGAAAGACCTGAGCAGAGACGACATAACTCCGATACCACTTGTAGGATGAATGCTGTATCGATTCAGCAAAACCCAAAGGATCATGTTTGGATTGAGAATGGGTTTGCTTCCTTCTTCTTTTAAAGAGACAGTGGAACAATCAGCAAAGTTAAAACTACTGCTTTAAATTGGTTAACTGGTGTGTCTGATGTCTGTCCTGGCATTTATACTCCTTGCTTGATACTTAATTTCCTCTCACCTTTAGCAGTGGACATAGTCAATTAATCCATTAATTCTGAAATTGCAGAATGGTGATAGGCAAAAAGAGTTGCCTGATACTCGGCAGAGACCTCATACACTGGGGGGGTTTCATCTCTCTCTTTGCTTCCCACTGCCCCTACAGCTACCAGTGGAGGAGACAGAAAAGCTGGAAAGCTGGAAAAGTTCAAAGCCTTCCAGGATTGTATTTTTACCTTTTCCATACCTGTGAGCCAGCTTTGCAGAAACTGGGAAACATCTTAAAGAAGTCAGGTTACTCTTAGGAGGTAGCGATAGTAATCCTGGGTCCTGAACGTATTCAAATGAAGATCTTGTTTATGTTTTCCTTCATGGCTTTTATATTCTGTTTTCTTATAGTAAGAAATGAGAGAGACTCTCCAAATTATCTGTCAGCAGTTACTTTGCAGTCTCTCGCAAAAGGCCTTTTGCGATTTCCTGATATTGAATCTTTGTTTCCCTAACTTGAGCAGGTTAAACCTCCTGTGGAAGGTAATAATTTTGCAACCCTCCCTCCAAAGTCTCCTTCTCATGGTGGCACAGGCGACGAGGATAGTTTCGGTACCCGTAAAGCCAGATCTTCATTTGGACGAGGCTTTTTCAAGATAAAACATAACAAGAGGACTGCAAGTGCCCCCAATCTGGGTAGGTATCATGCACCTGCATGCAGATTCCATGTATTTTGAAGGGTCTTAACAACAGCTGTAACTGTCCTAAGAAGCAGGAAAGCCAGCCTTAGTCTCACTGTGATTTGGTGGTGCTTTTCTCAGTAGCATGTTTAGAAAATACCAAACAACAACAAAAAAACCTCACTGATGTCATGAAGTATTTGATCTGTTTCAACCTCTGCTGTGATACCTCCTCTGGGACCTTGTAGTGGACCTCTTTTGAAATGCTAGCTGTCTGGCAGTAGTTCACACATGGGATTTGTGGGCTTTTTTTTTCCCCTGGCTCCATCCTCAGTTTATCTTTCATAAAATTTTCAGATGTACAGAGATGAGGCAGCAGCAGTCAGTCTTCCTCTTTATTTTATGTGTATTTAAGCAGCCTTGCAAAAGAGATGGTGACAACAGGAACAGGATTGACAAGTTATTCAAGCTCATGTTGATTTTTGGACCGGGGGGGCGTGTTTTGATACTGTCATTTGATGACATGTGCACATGACAAAGAAATAAATAAAATGTTTTGCTTAATGCAGAAGTGGCTGTTGCCACCAACTGAAATCCTATTTCCATTCACTGCTCTGCTATAGTAGTCTTCCCGCTATTCCAGTTCAAGCACTAAGTGAGTCTATAAAGTTTTTGGCTTTCTCTTGCACAAGATTTAAGAATTTAGCTCTATTTTTTCCAGAAGCCTGAAGGGGGTTAGCTTCAGCTTTTTGAGCAGAAGAGTCTCCTGTTCCTGCTTACTCAAAGACAATTTCAGATTTTTGTTCAAAAGAAATAACATACCTACACATTTATTATACATTGCCCATATTTGCCTGTGACATATAGCATGGGAACTTGCTGTCTTACTTGGAATAGATGAACAGTCTGTTCTGAGGGTTAGACTCTTTGCTTTGGTTTATTTCTTGTGTGCTTTTGTGTAATCATTTGTTTCACCCTGAAATTAATTTGTCTAACAAACTGGAGTACTTGTGGCTGTCATAAAGGATTGGAAGATGGACCATCTAGATCAGGGTCGTGTGAATTTGAGTAAGTTATTTATGTTATCCAGATTTCAGTGCTTCCATCCGTAAAGCTGATGTCCAGATACTTGCCACCTCATGGGAGCCCACGTGAGTCACCTGCCCAATGTGTCATGGAGCAAGTGACCTCTCTGCACCGAAGTGACTGCGGTGCTGTTTTACCCTTTCCACCATAGAGCTCTACTGCATTTCTTTTTTGTGAGAGGGGGATTAACAGTGAATTGGTAATCCTAATCTCTGTGTGAATTCAGCATTGTGTGTGGCGCATGTGTCTCATGTACCTCCCTCCTTTTGTCTTGTATTTTGCTGACCTAAGTTTTGAACTGTGTTTCACCTTGTCCCTCTGCGTGTTCTCTCCCGTTGTGCTGCGTGTGGTTATGTGCGTTGTTTGGATATCTGAAGATCGCAGTCGAAGTGCAAGTGCACCTACTTTAGGTATAGTAATCCTGCATGTCTACCTGTACCAGCACTGTGTTGTGACTGCTGCTAACAGCTGGTTATGGCCACACACTTTTCAAACGAGAACTAGACACCAGAGCTCCGCATCAAAACTTTTGTCCATCACTAAAAGGAGTTTTCATGTAACATCTGCCCTCTGCTAAAAGTCGGCTGCGCCATTTCTCAGTAACTGCTACTAATGAGAGAGATTGCGGGTTAATTTGCAGAGACCTTTGCCGTAACTTTGAGCACAAAGTTACCCACAGACCGAGGTAGCAGGTGAGAATTGGTGATGTTGAAATACCAGAGGCACCTTTGTGCTGTCGTCTGTCCTGGAGCCCCTGGAAGAGCTTAAAGGGTGGCGAAGCCAGGAATGAGGTAGATTTCCCAGGCGTTCTGAGGGGAAGGCTACGTAATGCCTTTTCTAAGATGTAGTTACATTGATTATATAATACACTAATGAGAAAGAATTGGGGCAGATGGGGATGGAGCCATTCACGTAGCCAAAAACCAGTCGTGTGACGCGAGCGTTCCCTGGGTGGTTCTGGCAAGGGTAGGTAAGACCTGCAGGGTTCTTTCTGCCGTAGCAAGCAGAGCTGTGTCATTTGCGGCGGGTGCGCAGCCACGCGGTGTGCCCCTCGCTGACAAAGAGACCAAGCGCTCTGGGCCCTCTCGGTTTCCCATGTGGCCCCTTAAATGTCAGCTGTTCTACGGGGTTGTGTCAATGCATGAAATGGAGAGAGGTACACGGAGCAAACGTTGCAATACCCGCAAATCTCTGCTACTAATGCACCCGACCTTGTCCTGGTATTCTCTCTCTAGAATGCTGTTTAAATGTGTGTTTTCTAAGCTAGCACTTTTTCTTATACAAGTAAAGCAAAAACCACAAATGCAAAAGCCTGGTTCGACATTACTGCTGTCTCTCACTGGCAGGATCCCTGTATTTGATAGCAGTCAAACAAAGTGTCCGGAAATAATCTTTTATGTGACATTGTCGCTTCACTGCAAGGTTTAGCATCTAAAGCATCGGTGGAAAATGGGATGTGTTCAAATGTATTCTGGCTGAATCATCTAAACTTTGCCCAGCAGAAAGATACGCTGGCAAAGCCTGCAGTTTGGTGCTGTTTGTGGCACATTGTGGCCTCCTCAGCGTTAGCTCTGTGGTGTGAGACCACACATCCCAGCAATACGTGCTCTACCTGGATTCACGTACCTTGTTTGGTTTTCTCTTGGAAGTCTGAGAGTCCATTTCAAAAACAAATGATGGTCATCTAATTACACAGCCATGTTCAAAGATGGTAAAAGTGGTTACAGGCCTGACTGTCAGCCTGCTGTAGGCTGTCTTGCCATGGCTGCTTCATCTGAACAGGCTCGTGCTGTCACTGTTCTTCAGCAAGTAAGTGGCATAAACTCCACGTGGTGGTTTTATTCGGCTATCTGGCACTTGCTGGCACATCTCTGCTTACGTAGCCTAGTAGATACTGCAGTTCTTTTATTTTTTCTTTTTAAACAATCTTAAAATAGTTTTCTTCTTTGTTTAGCTTTTACTAAACAATCTTATGACAACTTCCCTTTTGGGGACAGGAGCCCTCAGGTTTATTGTCATAGAAAACAACAGCTACAGATCAAGGATTTAATGTTTTTAGAGTGGTTAGTAATGTGTAGGGTCTCTCAAGGATGTTCTATGTATCCCTCAAAAGATAAGATCTAGTTCAGACAGAGCCTAAACTCCCTGGTGTTTCTCTGCAGAGGAACAAAATATTCCACAATTTGCAGAACTGAGGGGAAAAGGGACCCTCCTGCTCCTGGGGCAGGAGGAGTTGTTTGTTGCTGGAATTTCCTGGATGGGGAACTCATGGGATACTGCAGGTTGTTAGGAAAGATGCCTGCAGGGAAATTATTTATTTTTCTGTGTTTTGGGGACTCCTGGTTCGGTGCCCTGCCATGGCACTGAATTGTTCCTGGGCATCCACATGCCTCAGCTCTGTCTGTGAAAGGACTGCAGGAGCACTCCCCAAGGAAGAGTAAACTTGGGATTAATTCACTGATTGATTCATGAGGGATTTTTTTGCCCACCTTGGATGCAAGGCACTTAACTGGTGCAAAGCATTGCCTTGGAGTGTTCCCAGTCAGGCCCATGAAGGAGGAGCACGTGATGTTTCCCCTGGATTTTCCCATTCCTCTTTGCCCCATTTTGTTAACATGAAGCTCTCAATAATTTTAGCAAGAGTTGTTCCAGAGCTCAGGAGAGTGTCTGTACAGTCCTGCGCAAGTGAGTCTTGACAGAGCTTTTGCTTTCTAATAGCTGAAACGGAGAAGGGATCTGCAGATCACTTGGATCTGGCTGGCTTGCCCCCTCGCCCAAAAGAAACGGATAGTCTACAGATGACTCCACCTTCTCCAGATTCCAAGAAAAAGGCCAGAGGGATCAAGAAGTTATTTGGAAAGTAAGTAAAAGATGAGAAATGACTGTTCTCCAGAGCTGGGGCTTGCATGGGGGTTTACTGGGAACACATCTTCCCTTTTTCCCCCTCCAACCTGTGATTCCATCGTTTACTGTCTCAAGAGCAGGAGCCAGTGTGGCATTTGAGAGAGCTAGCAGCAGGTCAGTGGTGGGTGGAGGAAGAGCTACAAACCGTGTAGGAGATCTTACCTATATTGGTTGCAGTAGTAGAAGTATGACTTTTCACTAGCCAAATGTGAATATGCTTTCTTCCTTTAAACTAGACTGAAGAGAAGTCAGTCTACTACCTTCAACCCAGATGACATGTCCGAGACAGAGTTCAAAAGAGGAGGGACAAGAGCAACGGCGGGGCCACGACTCGGCTGGTCTCGAGACCTGGGGCAGTCTCACAAGTAAGACGAGTGGTGCAAAGTGTGCTGGTGCTTGCCTTCCCAGCAGTTCCAGTCGCGCACAGGATCCAAAGGAAAGAAGTTCAGTGCCAAAATGAAATGTCCCCTCTCCTGACAAACGCAAGCAGGTGGATCCAGGCCGTTTCCTCCTTTGAGAGATGGTCTTTGTGGGGTCGGGTGGTGGGATCCTGCTGCGGATGGAACCTTCCTTGTCCACAGCTTGGCAGGAGTGCAGCTGCGAGGCCATGCAAAGTGCTCTGTGAGCCCTCACATGGCAACGACAGATACTCCTCTGGTACATTTCCTGTTGCACTTCTGGGGCTTAAAGGCTAAAGTAACACATTATGGTCTTACTTCAGAATTTTAGCCACCCTAGCAGCAGAGGTGGTTGTTTCAGTGGTATTATTAGACTGTGTTGATTGTGATAGTGGCAGGAGATCAGCAGCCATCAGTGCTTCATGGTGCTGACAGTTCAGAAGTAGAGACACCCTCTGCCTCAGGGGGCTCACCTAACAGCCAACCGTGATGCACGTTACACCACGGAGATGGAGCCAACTCCCACAAAATACTCATGAATTAGACTTAGGTTTTGGTTTTATCATTATGTGTTAGAATAGGAGATTCACAACATGGGATTTATCAGTCTTTTTTTGGTAAAACTCTGTAGTGAGCTGGACATGCCATTCGCAAAGTGGACGAAGGAGCAGGTTTGCAACTGGCTCCAAGACCAAGGGCTAGGCTCTTACATTAGTAATGGCAAACACTGGATACTGTCTGGGCAAACACTTCTGCAGGCTTCTCAGCAGGATCTGGAAAAGGTGAGAAATACTGGAAACACTGCTTTCAGTTAAACTTACAAAAAAATTGCTATTTCTGTGCATGTAAATCACGACTGTAAGGTGCATCCAGTACAAAAAAAAACAACCTAAAAATTAATTTTAAAAATTTTATCATCTGCAGAGATGCCAAACCTGTTTCTTTTTAGTTGAAATTTTGTAGAAATGTAATGCTCTGTAATGAAACTAATAATTACAAATAATGTGATTTAAGTTCATTAAGCATGGACATATCAATCAGCTATGCCCCTGTAAAAATATGCACGCAAAAGTGCCTCGTTATGATATGGGTTTGTAGATTAATTAGCACTTGTGTGTAGTACTGTCATTTTATGCCTGTGTGAGAAAGGTATAAAAAGCTGCTATTTTGGTCTGACTATATTTTCTGCACATTCTACACAGAGGAATCAGGATTTGTTACACACAGGGGTGATCAATTGCTTTGTCTTAAATCATTACAGAATTGTTTATGTCTTGCTTTTCTAGAACTAGAAACACTAAAAAAGTTGATTCAATCTATACTTTGAATCCACAGTTTTTGCTAACATTTGAATTTTCAGCTTTTAAAAAGCACTATCCTCACCAAGTAGTAACCCTATTTTCTCAGTGAGGGAGTGAGCTAATTCAAAGTTGTAGTTATACTACAACTGGAATAAGAAAAGTCAGATATGGACACAGTGGCTTGTAGTAATGTTATCAGAGGTAACATTAACTAGCAAGCTCTGATGAAAGTGTATATGGGATTGAAGAGATCCTGGAATTAGCTGCGCTTGCAGCTAAACTGGGGAAGGTGTTATGCATTTGGAAGTATAATAAATTTCAGTATTCCTGGGACCTTCATGTGCTCTTTGCTAAATACTTCTTTTAACCTTGCCTGCCTAAGTGGGAGGGAAGGAAGTAGTCCCATCAAGTATTTTTCTGAATGCTAACATGGTTTATGTTGCGGGGTTTTTTTTAACCTGGTGTGAGAATATTATTGCCGACATTTTCATACAGTTTGGAATCCGCCACGTTTTGAAATTAATCCAGCACAGTGAGTGGGCCATTCCTTAGTGCTGAACATGTGCTGAAATGATGCTGATATTCAGCAAATAGAAACTACAGCTGCCAAGTCACCACCAAGTGCTGTGTGCAGTGTGACTCTTCTGAAACTATTTGTAATTCAGCAGAGGGAGAAATACAGTATTGTCTCTGGGTTTGCTGCTTTCTTTCCTTTCACAGGAGCTTGGGATAAAGCACCCGCTGCATCGGAAGAAGCTTCAGCTTGCTCTGCAGGCACTTGGGTCTGAAGAGGAAAACAATCATGGAAAACTGGATTACCACTGGGTTACCAGTAAGATTTTATTGCATGCTGAAGCAGCAGCTTTTGATAGAGGTTCCTAATCATGGCTAATCTGGGGCTCAAAGAGTGAGAATAAAACTAAGTGGTGCTAGGTGACTTGACTGCCATGCTAACATGAGTGTCTCTGCCTCAGGGTGGCTGGATGACATTGGCCTCCCCCAGTATAAGACCCAGTTTGATGAAGGAAAGGTGGATGGCCGAATGCTTCATTACATGAGCGTGGTGAGTAAATGGCATTTCTTTTCCTGACATCTTGTTTGGGTTCTTAGTTTCTTCCCACTTCAATGCACGCTGGCGTACCTCCAGATAGCTCACTAAAGACCAGGTGAGACTAGAGAGACCCTCTTTCACTGTGCCTATTGTTGTGACTACATAGATAGTATATTCACTTAGCTCCTTCTCCCTCTCCATCCCAGCCTTCATCTTCTTCCTGTTCCCTTTGGGTTAGTTTGCCTAGTGGCAGCAACCTTTTTTGCACCCCGCAGCACCAGGGTCTGTGCCCTACCACGCACCTCTGCAAGCAGCCTTTTCCCCTTCCCACATTTACCTCCTCTCAGACTCCCCCAGGCCTTCCCCCAGCGGGGGCCCTGGCCCCAAACACTCCCTCCTGCCCCTGCTATAAGGGGAAAGGAAGGGGTCCAGGCAGCAGCTGGCCCTGAGAGACAGCTGGCTGTGGCTGGAGAGGTGCTGCCACCAGCCACCATCACCAACCTTCTTCCCCTCAGCCCTCCCATGCTAGCAGCCACTGGCCAAATCCCAGCTGGCCCCACAAACAGCCCATTTGTAGGGTGCAGAAGGGGATCTGTGGCTTCTTGGGCAGCTCTCATGTCACAGGCAGCCATTCTCAGGTCCTTTACGGGTATCTTACGGGGTGCAGCGTCCACAAGGAGCCAAAGAACCAGATCAGCGATCTGGCTTGTAGCTTCCTAGAGCAGAAAGTTGGCACCTGTGTGGAGGTTGGCAGACTGTCTGTGCATTACTCTGGGCCTGTGGCAAAAGTTTTAAAAATTAATGTAAAAATACCATGTGGTCACCATCTGCGCATGTGAGTTCTGCCCCAGATGACTGGATCTACTGAAAGGAAGCTAAAGTTGGAGCTTACTCTTGCTTGGCTTTTGCAGCGTCACAGAGGCTACACCTGTGCATGTGTAGTGTACCAACAGTACAGACTTCAACAAATACACATCTTGTGTGCCTCATGAGACTTTCTGACAATGGTTTCGAAGATGTTGAATGGTTCATGAATGGGGTCTTCAAATTTTCGGGATAATTGAAGGGAGAAGGCTGAGGGAGGTCAGAGTGTCAGAGGCATCGCTACTGCTACGCTAAAAGGATATGCCAGAAAGCCATATTTGTCTGTGTGCTTCATTGTGGTGTTTAAAGGACCCCTTGAAACTGTAGTTGGTGTCCTTTGTTAAGCTAAAGCTAATAGCTGTAACCTATAGAAAACAGTAGGCCTGTTACTACTACTCACCTGCAAGTATTTCCGATGTTCTTTCCAGCTTTAAAGATACTATCCGAAGGTGGACAAGCAAACATAGTCAGCAAGAGCCCAGACTCGTGCATGAGGAATGGGCAATCTTGTGCTTAACAATTGTGCATGAGACTGATGTGCTCAGGCAGCATTCGTAAGTACACAAAAGTGTGCGAATTCTGTGGTCGCAGTTCATGCAGCTGGGCCTTTGCTCTTCAGATT
>VZTL01012788.1:0-24751 GCA_013400535.1 Scopus umbretta
CAATGCCCTTCTTTTAGTGAGGGACCCAGTACCAACCTAGTAGTATACCAGAGTATACCAACCCAGAAATACCTTTCTATAAAAGCCATAGAGAGCAGTGCAGTAACACCAAATATGGGACAAAGGCTGAAGCAGAAGAGACAAGGTAGGTAGGATGTTTAAAGGGAAATGTGTGGCAGAAGAAGGGATCGAGTTGGGAAAGGACCCCAGTTATAAAGATTGGGGAGGGGGAACATAAAGGAACTTACAGCAGTAAAACAGACGATTACCTACAGAGTCTTTTAAAAAATCAAGGTCATTATGCACAATTTTCTAAATTTCTAAGCTTATTTTAAATAGTTAACCAAATACAATTCATAGACATCAGGGTCTTCATTTGTCCTAATGCCTCCACCTTGATTGCTTCCATTCTGTGCTTTCTTTAGACACATTTCAGATTTTCCTTTCATAAAATCTAAGTAATTTCCCATTTTGGCACTATTTACACAGGAGGGAAATAAGAAAATATTCATCTAGTAAATCAGTCACTCCCTGGCATCCTTTGCTCACTGCCTTCTCAAAAACAGGCAGAGAGTGGACAGGGCAATTGTTCTGGCCCTTCTTCCTCCCAGGGAACAACAGCCCACCTTGCTGTGCAGCTGGAAGTACTACTGTCACTTCATCGCATTGTTTTAGTCCCTCTGAAACTGTGTGTTACATGACAAAAAGGGGACAAAGTATTCCTCAAGTGCTTTCAAACAGATTTTTATATATATATACACACACGTGTATGTATATAAAAATATATATAATACAATATAGAATATATGTATGTAGTATATATCAACATGTATCTGTAGATATATAGATCTTTTCATATATATCTATAAGATATATTAAAATATTACACTATAATTAATTTTATGTATCTTGCATCCCATAATTCCTTCAAGAAAAAACACCAAATATATATTTATAAAGACTTTTAGATTGTTACTGATCAATAAATAGATGGCAATGTTTTCCTACTGCAGACCTTGCAATAAGACTACCAATGTATCTCACTTCTACCAAAATACCTCATCTTTGTTTTGAAATAAAACATTTTTGGTTTATGCCATTTATTAAAAAAATTAAATCAAAAGCCTGAAGTTTTTCAAAACAACTCATTGATATCTTTCATTTTCTAAATCCTTTCAAAAAAAAAAAAAAAACAACAAAAAACCCAACTCATTAGGTCAAATTCTTTTCCCATCTCCCTCTTTGCGCCCCCCCCCCAACAATCACTCAAAGGGCACTTCTGAAGCCAAATTATGCTGAAATTGGAGCTTTTTAGTAAAAAGCTGATTTCACTCTTTCCTTTTAAGAGACCTTNTTGATTTTTTTTTTTTTCAAAACCTTTTAAAAAAAAAAAAAAAACCAACAAAAAACCCAACTCATTAGGTCAAATTATGTTCCCATCTCCCTCTTTGCGCCCCCCCCCCAACAATCACTCAAAGGGCACTTCTGAAGCCAAATTATGCTGAAATTGGAGCTTTTTAGTAAAAAGCTGATTTCACTCTTTCCTTTTAAGAGACCTTGATTTCTATTTTAATACATTTTAATGTGCATAACACCATAAAAATCCAGCAAGAGCAAACCTAGCTCCTGTGGAGTTAGGGATAAATTCTAACCACATTACAGAGGCTACCATCATCTTTGTAATCTTTTAGACTGACAAAGTGAAGTGAAAACAGGAATTAATTTGCCTAAGGACTTATCGGGTCTTTGGAAGACCAGAGGCAGAAAGAGAGTCTTCCAAGTCTTAGCTTAGTACTCTGTATCATACCCTAATACACGCTGGTAGCTGATTGTGACTTATGCAAATTTTATTATTTCATTTGGAGACAGGTTCTAGTCATTATAATACTCAATATCCCTACTTGTGGAATATACATGCATTGAACACTAGTAAACGCAACAGAATACGATCTACAATTTCAGTTCTAATATGAATCTGCACCTCTTCTAGAGCAGTTCTGCGAGTCTCTGTGTTTGTACATACACATATATATGAATATGCATACATATATGTGTACATACAGATGTACACATAAAAATATAAATATACACACACTTTTTTTGTTTAACCAAATAAAACGTGACATGGGATATTACTGACAGATTAACTTTTTCAGCTGTTTACAGTTTTTGATATAGCAGAATAAATTTATCAAAATTGTCAATGCCATTGAATTAATGGGCCCTTTACGAACTCTTGGAAATTTAACTACTTGAACCTAGAGTGTTATCCATAACTGTTTCATAAACATACATGTCTTGCCTACAAGGCAAGACAGTCAGACAAAAGTTTGATCTGGCACACAAGCGCCTTTTGCTCTTAATTGCATACTATACTTCCTCCCAGAAAAAAACCTAATACGTATTTACAGAGATTTTTTAGATTATTACTTGTCAATAAATAGATGATAACTTTTCATACTGCAGGACTTGCAAAAACACTAACCAAAATAATTTAAACCTAAGTTTTTTCTTTTTAATCTATTTGACAAAATAGAACTCTCCAGTTATTTATTGCACTAACACATACCACAACTCCAAATTGTTCTGGCTCAGGAAGATCATTATATTCATCCTTTAATTCGGCTAAGGCATTGAGTACTTTCTGCTCAGGAAGATTCTTCACTAGGTTCTAAAAGAAACAAGGCATTATATTAAATTTTTTATATTAAACTAGGTGAGATCTTAAAATAACAAGCTTAAAATACCACAACATGGAAATGCATGAGGAAATTATTGAAACCTTATTTTATTTACACAGCTTTAATGCTACATAAACATCAAATCAACCCAGTAATTATTTAATACAGACATCAGCACTTCTGTTACACTTTCTAATTTGAAGAAAGCCTTCTCAGGTTCATAAATCTTAAGACCAAAAAAACAAAGTGAATTAAAATATTATTAACTGTATATGATTACACCACAGCTCTCCACACACAGAGGGTGTCCTTTACTTCATTTCCAATCTCCACTAACCACCTTTGTTAGCATTACGGACTTATGATAGGAAAAGCAAGAAACCAAAATGATGTAATATTTTCTATACTGGATATGGGATCCAAAACACTGTAGTAGCTTGGAAGCAACTGTGACTCTGTGGAATTTCAAAGGGCGTTGAGTTATGGGCGAGCACTAGCCACTGAAGAAATCAAAGGGACTGAGTTGGAGACATTTACCTACATGTGAGAAAAGAGGCAGAAATACTTCCAGAACTAGGTGAACATAGCGTTCCTCCTGCTTTCCCTTAGGGGGATTTTTTGGGGGGGTGATTGCCTAACCACATAGTAAAAGGAGGCAACCTGTTTCTGCTACATAATTTATAGACACTTAATATGCATATAGGGGCCAAAAAAGTAGTGCACCTTTCTTATTAATAACTTTTGAAAAATCAACATGAGATTCGCCCAACTGCACAGTGCACCTATACCAAATAACTAAGAAAAAACACGCCTTCAAACAGAAATCTTTTTTTCTTCTACACAAACATAGTGGGTCTGAGGTATTAAAGAGAAAAGGGGTAAGTCCATGTTCTTCAACAATAAGTTCCTACTTTTTGAAGCCACCCTCCGAAACCTGCATAGGTAAATGGTAGAACCACCATTAGGTTTAGAGGCTTACGGCCAATACGTGTCTACGGAACATGCAATTCTATAGCATTTTGATTACAACACAGATTTTAGTAAAGATAAGGTAATTGTTACAGCTACAAAAATTAAATCTTTTGATACTTTCTGCAACACTAGACAGAGTGAAACATTTCAGAACATGCTCCTTTAACTTGAAGCTCTTCTGGTTAGGTTATTAGCGCATCAGTGAATAAAATAGATGAGACGTGCACACTGACACTCTCAACGAACCGATAATGATTGTTTAGGTCTATGTCACAAAAAGACTCTGATATGAAAAAAAGTTACGTGCCTTTTAAAATCAGAAAAGCAACCAATGCTAAAAAAGCTTATTTTTTCCAGATATAAAAATCTTAATCAGAGAAAACCTGTACTATTAAAGGTACACATGTCTCATTTTTAGAGTGTACCAATCTTGCCATCACTCTTGCAATATTCTTACTTGTTAGGAGAATTTCATTACTGATCACTCTGCCAGGCTTGATGAAGTAGGTATTAAGGTACAACTTTCAGGAAGGCATCAGTATAATTTGTCAAATTTGCAAGTGATAGCTAACTTAATTCTTCAAGCTGAAAGAATCAAACATTCACCCATCTTAATAAGGAAAAATAAAGATGACAAGCAGTCTCAGTACAAAGCATCCCTGTAACAGAAAGATTTTTTTTTTTTTTTAACATTTGTACAGAGAGCTACTGAGTGTCTCAGCAAGCAGAGTTCAATATACTTGACAGAGATAAGCATCAGATTCACCTGGATATCATACAATCAAGCTGTGGCCTTGTGTTTAAACCTACGCATGCTTCCTTTCCTATTAACCTGAAACCATGTCCCACATTTCTAATTCAAAAAAAAAAAAAAATGAAGGCTCTGTAAAACATTCTTGTTCATTCAACTGACTGTTTAATGCTGGTAAAGATCAAAGAGATGAACTAACTAAATAACTTTTTTTTAAACCTATTTTCATTAGGTAGATTATTTACCAAATGCTGTCATCAGTAATTTCACAGTATTTGTCAGAAATGTATATTTCATTACACATTAATAAACTTACATAAAACATTGTTTTTTCCATCAATGCAGAAATACAAGTACCTACGAGTAAAACTGCTTTTTTTTATAGCCACTTAACCAAAACCTGTTAGCACACCTGGTCATTTCTTATTCCTCCTCCACAACCCATTATGGCCAGGAGCTAACAGAACAACTCATTTTACCCTCAGCTTTTAGGAAGGAGGGTTTGGCTCCACTATCACTGCAGCCCCCTATACATACATATATATATATATATGTTTAAATATGTTTACTTTCATTAATTGTATTGAATAACTGAAAATGAAGCTAAAGCATTCCGTGATCACATATTTAAATTCTTGTCACTACTTTAGAAAACAGAGTTTCCTAATGTATTCATCATGATGTGGGTTTAAATAACCAATAGGGTAAATAAAAATGGTTTACATAAACATAAGAGATAGTAGAAATCTAAGGCTGATATTAAGAGGCTGAAACTATCACTCGCTACTCACTGTCACAGTGCCCTGAATTCTGCTAAACATGATGTTTGACAACTGTATGTTTACAAGAACTTACCTCAAAGACACACTGGGAATTGAGAATATTTTCTCCTCAAGTGTTTTCCTCATGGAACAGTTACAACATTATATAGTCTACCATGTACTCAAACTGATTAATCCAATTACTTTTAGTAAGTATTATAAGTTTTAAAAGCAGCAAGAAACAGGGACTTGAGAAGCATAACTGAAAAAGCAGGTTTCTATATACTGTTAGGCTACACCCATTTGGCTTTCACCACCTCGCGATTTAGAACAAAGCAGTTTCCACGTGTACATTTGTATAAAGTACAAGTTTTGCTAAGCACAAAAGAAAGCAAGGTTTGCTTCATAGAATTTTTCCAATCAGTAGTATTGAAAACTGTTAAACTGGTAAATTAGTTAATAACGCAGTCAGAAGATTGGAATAAAAATAAACCAGAATAGACTGAACATGAAATAGATGATACAGCCCATTTACCCGAATACATTTCTAAGAATATCTTTAGAAACAGAGAAGAAACTCTTGGCAGTTATCAACTAGATCTAAGTTAGAAGCAACTCTGCCACACCACTCCCTTTGGAAACAGGCTAACCTCCAAAGCCTCACTTTTTTGGAAGATTATAGACAGCTGAGTTTCTAGCTAGTTGCATTCATGATGAATTCATATACATTTATTCTGGTGTTAGCATTGCCTTTTTACTTATGCAACTTCATTTTTCTCCCCAATGCTTATGCACATCACTCTGCTTCCCATAAGGTTATAATGTAGTCACATCCTCTCTCAGCTATTTATATTGCTAATCTAATCAAGCCAATTTTTCTAGCTTCCTTCTGTAGACTGTTTCTCCATCCCTCAATCAACTTAAGTAGTTTTTAAGTTCAACTTTTCCATTTTAAATTAATTTTTGAGAAATATACCACGTATTTTAGATAAGGTCTTAGAAGTGCGTTATTCAAAAGCACAGTAATTATCCTCTCTGCTGGAAATACTTGACCTCGTACACCTTGCAACCACATTTGCGTTTTTTAGGGTGTACCGGGTCTGGCTGGGATGAAGTTAATTTTCTTGATAGTAGCCCCTATGGCACTGTTTTGACTTGTGACCAAACCAGTGTTGATATCACAGCAACGTTTGAGCTGCTGCTGATCAGTGCTTGTGCAGCTTGAAGGCCTTCTCTGTTTCTCCTTCTGCGCGTATGTGTGCCCCTGCCCCGGCAGGGGGGCCAGGGCAAGTGGTCGGGACTGGCCGAGGGCTCGGCTGCTCCACACGCAGCTACAGCACAGTGGTAGCTACACGTGCCCTGCTGAGCACAGACTCACTATTACTTCTCCTCAACCATTTCCAACTGATAAGCAACCATTACAACATTAGCTTCCAGCGTTTTACAATTAGCATGCAAGATCATCCAACTTATACTTCAGCATAACATATTACATCCTACTTCTATTAATCCAGGCCTCAAGATGACTCTGCATTTGTTGTAGAGATAACTACACCAATATGAAACTATTCTGCATTTGAGGTATTCGGGCTGGGGTTTTTTTTCTTCCTGTTGCTTTTTTATTTTACTAACCCTGTAGGCTTCTCAATGAAATGGTCCAACATGCCTGATCAATAAACATAAACTTAAGATTCTGTGTTTCCAAATACTATGTATCACGTGCATAAACTTTTTCTAAGACAAAATACTTAGCCAAAGATAGTATTTTTAGCAATGTAAATATATAATTAGAAATGCTTTGTATTTAATTTACTTAAACCCAATCAATGTCACGCTGACACAGCCCAAAGCAAGATGCCATAGTGAAACACATCAAATAACGTCAGACTGGAAATAGTTTCCCGACAAATGGGAACTTCCAAAAACATTATGCCATAGCAACCCAAAGTATAAAATTAAAAAAAAAAAAAATCAAGGATGATCCCAAATGAAATATGAGTATTTTGGATACCGAATCTATGTTTTAGATTAGGTGGTATAAGTCTCAGAATATGACACTATGAGATAACTGTATGTACTGCTGTGAGTCCAACAGTTTGAGGTCTTTGAGAAAACAGCAGCCCTTCCTTGAGAGCCCCAAGAAAACAAAACTCCAGAAATGTAAGAGGGCCTTAACGACACGAGAAAAACAGCAGACAAAGGACAATTAAATTTAATTTAATAGATTTAGTTCCATTTTCACTGTGTGTTTTGCAACATAGTAATTCTGTTTAAAAATACCCATGTTAAAATGTCAAGAAGTTACGAATTGCATAACTAGCTTTGAAAAGACCAGGCAACTGTTTAGCCCAGTGTCCCTGGAATAACCATTTTCTAGGTCCAAGAAAGGAAGAAGAAATTAATTTAGAAAGCCTTGGGGGGACAGGGGTACAAGCAGGAGACAGGGAAAGACAAACGGATAAGTAGAGGCCAAGTATGTTAGCTAGAATGAATCTGGGCATGATATTGAAAGAAACCAATTCAGCATCACTATCATTGGCGTGCTACACCTGTATACCATTTTAAGTTTACATGTTTCTCTGTTGCATTCTGTCATGCCCCAGAGATCATGAGGGGCCGTGTACACACTTGCTCTCCTTCTGCTGTGAGGAAATCAGAGAGGGATGCAAGGATGCTGTATTCCATACTTTCTTCTCTCCAGCTGAGAGATTTTGGGCTCAAAATGAGACCAAACCAGCTTGAGAGCAGGTTTGATGCACAGATGGGTTTTGGGCTGTAGCAGCATCCTGAAACATTTGGGTTGTTTCACCTATCACTAGTGACAAGCAGAGTTGTTTCCACAAGAAGACTGATGAAACTTCATTATCCCCTAGCCTAAATCCAGTAAATGCTTGCCTTCAAAACTGAAAAACTAGACTTATCAGAGATTTCCTTTTGAAAGAGAAACACCATAAAGTTAGATTCAAAAGTACTTTTGTTAACAGTGTCTTTTAAAGACAGTTTTACTGCTATAATCAACCATATTCAAAAGTAGAAGTGAAATAAACAAAATGGTAAACACAGCTCATACATTTGTAGCTGATAGCCAGAAAACTCTACACTATTTTTACTTTTGAATTCTTACACCTTTACGGCATTTTTATGTGGAAAACAATCTACAAACAAAACCAGAGATGTTTTCATGTACCTGAATCAAGGATTCACTCAGCTTCTCTTCATCGACCTCCAAAATTATGTTTTTTATTTCTTCATAAGGCAAACGGAAAGAACCCAAAAATATTGCTGAAATTGAGTAATAAATAATTAGAATGAAAAAGGTCAAAAAGATTGATATAAGGCAAACAATTTCTAGCAACTCAGAAATCATATTTTGATCCATATTAAGATGATTCACAATGAAGAAGCTTTTCTACATGTCAAACTGTAGATGAGCCACACTATTGCAGTTCAACTTTTGAATCTTACTTCTAAGAAATGAGACTTTGACAACAGTTTTAACTGTTTAATCAGCCTCTGTTGCTCCCTGGCAGTGTTACTTTTCTCTAGCAATAAAGTTGTATTTTTATGAATGGCAACATATCTGCATTACTACTTAAAAAGACTTAGTTCAGCCACTGGAAGACTTAAGCGATTATTTTTTGCTTTCATAATAACCATGTACTGCATTTACAATTGGTTGAGTGATATTTACATGACATTCCTGAAAAAATTCCACACCAAAAGAATAACGAAGAGCTGGGTAAAGACAAAAGAACAATACCCTAACTTTAGAGAGTAACTAAACTTATACAAGGGACAATGGGCATTGTATACCCCTCAAAGATAGGAGTTCTCAAAGCAGTTTGATTTCAGGGTGTTACAACATCTCAGAGCCCCACTCAATAAACTACAAAGTATCCTAACACAGATGGATTAGCACACCATTTTTATAAAATGCTGTATATTCAACCTAACTACTACGGCTGATTTTTCTGCATCTATCTTTTCAGAACTCGAAGTTTTGGATCACTTGTGTCATAGTGCATTTTCTGCTTAAGAAAATGTGCTCATGCATGCGGTAATAAACAATGCACAGATTTGGCTTTACACACTTCATTTGCCGCAGGCACAGATGGACTAGTGACATTTGATGGTATTTCTAATTCAAATAAAAGAATCTACTATTCTCGATGATTGATTCCCCTCCATAATTAGAGAAGCAGGAAATTAAAAATAATAGGTGGGCTGTCTTCCTTACAATTTATAGTAGTAGTATTTGCACCTAACTTAACCTACTGCGTAATATTTTTCTCTTCAGAAGTCTAACCCCCATCAAGCTCTATTTCTCCATTGATCAAACCAGAAAGAACTTTTAGCAACAGGCTCTCAACCCCAACCACAAAACCTACCAATGCTGTGCCTTCCCTTATATTTCCAGTCTAAAGCAATTAATGAAAGAATCAACTTTTTGTTACAAAAAGTATTGTTTCATTAACTTTTAAGTCTACATCATATTTCCATGTTAAGTTTTCCCAAGTTGTATAGTGAATTCAAATCATAAATGTAAACACTTCCGAACTTAAGACTCATGTTCACATTAGCCAGTTGTTATAAAAAGAATATTGCACATGTAAACAAAAAAGAAATAAAAACATTTAAGAACAGGCATGTGTACATGCTAATTAGATATCCACCTAATGCATCTGACATCACTTACATAAGTTTTGTGCTGTTTTTCCATCCAAAATTCTTAATTCTTTAATCTTTTTCTTTGGCTGAACTGTTTTCTTTTCTTCTGATTCTTCTACTGCCTTTTTAGCTGCAAAGAACATACTTATTAAATTCTAATTCATTATTACAACTGCTAAATCTAACAGACTAACCGCAACTCAGCTAGAAAGCCATAATAATGCATCCATTAGAATCAGTTCAAGGCAAAATGAATCCACTGCCTCAGTGTACTCTAAAATATCCAAACAAAAAAAGAAATACACAAAATTAGGAGGAATGTGAATTGAAAATGTTAATATGACAAGGACCAATCTTACCAAGCACTATCTAATTATATTTATATATTTTAACCCACAAAATTTGTTATCTTCAGCCCCACTTTATTCCAAGCACCTTTAAAAACACAACGATTTGGTGTTACCTGAGTGCCCTCTGTTGAAATTTTAATAACTCAAATACCATTTGAAGTTCTTAAGAGAAATCATTTGAGAATTATCACACTATGTAATGGTAGATTTTTACTAATTATTTATGTTGTCACTGGTAAAGAGCAAAACCAAATAAGAAAACACCATCTATTTTAAATTGATTTTTTTTTTTAATTGGCGAGGATCACTAGCCTTACATGCAGTACTTAAAATTATGTTGAAAGTAACACGGTATAGAAATACTTAAAACATATGCTGATTTTTTCATAATTTAGCATAATTGTTAAAAATTTTCTTAAGTATTAATTAAGTAAACCCGTTAACAAGGATTTATTTCCTTTTAAATATCACATAACATATCTGGCACTTAAAGAATAGACACTTAATGTGCTTAACATTAATTAAACTTAATGAACATTTCAAGTCATTCAAAAGCAACTGAAAAATTTGGAAGTCAAATTAAAAGGAAGTTTTAAGGAGACTAAACATGCCTTTCTTTCTGTGAGCATTGTTTTTTGCTGTACTAATTTCATCAGCACAAGTTTTGTTACAGGTATCTCCTAAGAAAAAGGTGTTCATTTTTAGTGTGAAGAATAACACCAAAGCCTCAGTTTCAACCTCTTAAAAAAACAGAACAAAGAAAACAGTTATTTTTCTCCTTATACACATTACCACTAGGAAAACATCTGGCATAAAATAATTCTACTGGGTTTATGCCACTTGAATAATTAGTCTGCACTGAGCATTTACATACTGGTGTTAACTAAGCTAGTACAAGATAGTGTTCTCATCCCCAGTTACCTCTAAAACGCCTAAAGCAGAAAAAGCTAAACAGAAAAGATGATTCAACAACAACGTAATAGTTGCTCTCCCCATGCCCTGCCATTATTTTGCATGCCTAACTACACAAGTATGACCGGCTTGCTTTGTATTCGAAAAAGGACAGAGCTACACATCAACTTGATAACACACAGATAATACTCAAAATTCCCACCAGCACTGACCCTTTAACTATAACGAACTACTGTTTAAAATCCTGAAGTGACACTCTGAAATAATCACACCATTATCACTAATTGTTCTCAATTAAACAAGGAAATAAAATGAGGTGCTCAACAAAAACAAACAAAAAATACCCAAGAGTTAAAAATTAGTTGTCCCATGAGAAGGCAATAAACATTACAAGCTCTGTTATATGAACAGAAGCTATTGAAAACCCTAGATTTCTATCTGTTGAGACAGATGTGAGAAATGATTCAAGAAGATAAGTGATCTATTCCAAACTTCCCCTGTTTAAGTATCAAACCCTCCAATCATATATGATTGGGTCTTTACAGTACTGAACAACACACACCCTCACAATCTGCTCAAAGAGTACTATGCTTGCCACATTCATTGTGAACACTAAACACAAACCTGTTCTGTAACCAGCTAAGACAATACACACACAAAGCCAGCGTTAATCACGTCAGTCTTGTAGCTTACAAAACTGCAGAGGTAACAAAAATATGAAGCTGTAAAGAAAAACAGAAGAAATGGATGTTTTTGTTACCAGATGTCATGCCACACAAAGGTAACTTTTTTCCTGCAGTGGTAATTCAGGTACACCTGATCAGACACAGCAAGTGAGAAAAACACCTCTGTGAACAAGAGTTCAAGGGCAAAGGTGTTACATGAGCCCGACTCAAAACATGTATTAAGTTACTCAGCTACTACAGTATCAAAAACAGAAAAGCGGTTTTGGGGGTTCAGTCTTTAAGCATACAATCTTTTATAGAAAGTGACACACAGAGGACGGGCTGATCGGAATTCACAACAGTACCTCTGCCCACACAGGGCAAACCACCAGTTTTCACTATGATCCTTCCTCACCTGTTTCCAGGTTGCATTCTTCTAGCAGTTGTGAAACCAGTAACCACATTTATAACACAAAAGACCAAACATCCAAACATTTTATAACAAACCATGGCTACTCTCACCTGCTTAAGTCTGAAGGGCTGTAACACCATCACTTATAAATCATCCATTCTATAAATATTTAATATCTGGGTTAGATCAAAACTCTTCCATTTGGAAAAAGACCAGAGAAGATGTTCTTGGCAAAGGTTCTTATCTTTTCAAGCATGAGACTTTAAAGACTAACTTAGCTTTATGCCAATTTACAAAAAATCACGGAGAAATACTCAAACCAGATGCTTATGCGACTGCATCAAAGTCCCAATCCGGCATCAACATCAATCTTACCAACGTAAGACGCCCAGCCAGAAAGACGCTAAGTCACTAGAATTTCTCCAAAACAGTTTGACCCGTGCTTGAGATTACGTTAAGCGGAGAGCTATCAAAATCCACACCCTTCCCTCTCCTGTTAGTGGCTTGCTCTCCCTCTGATCACATAGTCCATTTTAGCAGTTACTGTGACAGGACCATGTATTACAGAATTTTTTTAAGATAATTAAATAAATAAAAAGCTACTTGGTACATTTCAGAATCGATATACTACTGTTGACCAACCTCCCACCCCTTCTCAGGTACTTCCTTCACAAGCACCTGTTTAAAGATGAGACATGCTTTTTGGTTTGATTCTACAGAACCAGAGGGAGAGATGAAAAAATGCTTTTATAGCAGTCAGTATAGGGTAGCTCAAAAAAGCAAGACGAAAATCAATCTGGAAGCTAAAGCATCTGTATTACTTCATACAGACCTTGGATTTTAGTGCTGTGATTATTCACTACAGCACTTTGATAATGGCTCTATCTTACATCTTCATTCAAAATCAGCTTGTTTTCAAACCAACAAGTCTTACAGACAGTACTTAGAGCTAGTGACAATCACACCCAGGCTTCCATATATTTTAGGAAGAAGAAAAAAAAAAAAAAAAAGTGTAGCAGAGGGGATGTTTCCTTACTTTCTGACTACAACAACTGGTTAAGCAATAGGACACTGAAAGAAACAGGTTAGCTCTCCAAGTTTGAAGCTTTATTCCATAGGGTCCATCTCCCTTGCAAATCCCTGCTGAGCTAGCCACCCACCTCCGAGTCCCCTGCTCCCTGCTTAAGTTTGCCTCTCCTGTTTCAGAACACGTGACTAGCTTTTTCCCCACCTTAAATCAGGCTTGATCCAAATTCAGCCTTCCAAATTCACAGCTCACCTGTTTCACTTCCCAGAACATACCCACTAATCAAGTTATGTCAGTCCTCCACTGCATTAAGAGCCCTGGAACAATGGCCGAATCCTCCAATAAGTGGTGAAGCCTGCCCAAGCACCCTAGCAAGTCACTCTTTGCAAAAGTGATGAATATCTCCTTCACAAGTTCTCAGTAAGACAGCCCAGAAGTCCAAGTCTTTCTTCACCACATGAAAGACGCCCGCGTCCCAGCAGAGTAGAGTTCAGACTGAAAGCGGCCTGTCAGGTTGTCCTCTCGTATTTCAGATCACCATGTCTGCAATGACTGACAATGCTAATGCACTCCTGTTGTGTTGATTCAAAGCATATTTAAATCCCCTGCCATACATCTTTGTGTTTCTTCTTGAAAGTTAATCCCTTTTCACGCAAATTTATGTAAATTAATACTTGGATTTATCTGGAAAATACATACATATAAGCACAAATATATATATATACACACACACAAACAGGCACGTATACACATGTGGATTTTTTGTTTTGAAGAAATGGAGAAATTATACTCTTAGTTGTTTAAAACTATTTCCCCATTCAGTTCAGAAGTAAGAAAGAAGCAAGCGTTTTTTTAAAAACCAACAAAGAGTCATTGAAATGACAAAATACCCACTAACGTATAATCATCTCACACCTGTTACACCTATAGAATGTTTTGGTTGAGTTTACTTTTCTCTACCATCTACTTCAAGCAGACAGGAGTATGATAAAACAAAACGATAAAAGGTAGTTTTATCCTATGCAAATGTCCCTGTGAAGACCAGAAAATACAGATCTAAACACCAACATTAAATAAGAAAAGAAAAAGGTAGGTTACGTAGATTAGAGTTCTATTTTGTTAAGTAACAACATATTTGTTTACCACCGTTGGAGGAAAAAAGCTGATGTAACACGCTGCAAGGGATTGTTTTCTGTTCCTCTCACATCGTGCAACGCATGTGCAGCTCAAGTGTGTACCTTTAGCGATACCTTCAGCTGGGAACTAATTTAATCCCACAAAAAGTGCACTGCCTGAAACCCAGGTAGAGTTTAAAGAAAAAATGGCAACACTAAACAAAATATTTTATGTTGATAATACAATAAACAAGACTAATGATAATCATGGCAAAGAACACAGACAAAACACGGTGAAATACTTCAGAGATGTAATTAAGAAAAAAAATTCTACCACCAGTACTTTCATACTTCTGTAGCAAAAAAGTAAGCACACATGGCTCTTTAAAATTACCATTCCACACCTGTTCATTAACTCAGCTCCTGAATGGCATTAGAAGTCATCATGACAAATTTTTAGAAATACAGACAATTTTACCTAATGCTTTTGGAGCTGTTAAATCATTTGACTCGGAGCCAAAATGTCCAGTTCACATTAACATCCCCCTTTCTTTTTGTAAATAGGCAATGAATATTTTTAATAAAGAATTAACAGTAAAAACTATCAGTCATGAACATGATGAGGATGAAAAGTAAATGGAGATGAAAAGGACTACATTGAATTACAGTGTGGAGAAAGCAGAGATTTAGGTGAACTTGAGCCTATCTGATCCTGAGCCTTAACCTCCAATTTCTATCAAGTCTGTACCCAAAGTGAACAAATGAAATGCCCTTATGTTATCACAGGAAATGAATGAGTAATTTTATCTTATTGCCATCTGGCAAGTGGCTTACCAACTCCATTTACTAGTATTTGGCAGCAAAACTAAATATACAAAAGAAATTATTTGCTTCATTATTCCCTTTACCTGAAAGAAGGGCTAATATACCAGTATAGGAGAAAAAAATTAAGTGTACATATGTCCTGGTTTCAGCTGGGGTAGAGTTAATTTTCTTCCTAGTAGCTGGCACAGTGCTGTGCTTTGGCTTTAGCTTGAGAAGAATGTTGATAACACACTGATGGTTTAGGTATTGCTAAGTGGTGTTTATACCAGTCCAGGCCTTTCCAGCTCCCCATGCTCTGCCAGGGGCACAAGGAGCCGGGAGGGGGCACAGCCAGGACAGCTGCCCCAACCTGCCCACAGGGCTATTCCATACCATACGGCATCAGGCTCCGTATGGAAACTGGGGGGAGTTGGCTGGGGGACAGCGATCGCTGCTCGAGGCCGGGCTGGGCATGGGTCAGCGGGTGGTGAGCAATTGCATTGGGCATCACTTGCTTTGTAGATTCTTTTATCGTTGTTGTTATCGTTATTATTATTTTCTCCTTCTCTGCTGTCCTATTAAACTGTCTTTATCTCAACCCATGGGTTTTATTTTTTTTTTCCCCCGATTCTCTTCCCCATCCCACTGAGGGGGATTGGGAGCGAGTGGCTCTGTGGTGCTTAGTTCCCGACTGGGGTTAAACCATGACAACATACAGTTTAAAATGATGTAAACTATACATACAGGAGTATACTTGAACAGATGAAACTATTAATTACACTGAAAAGTTCACTCAAAGAAACCCCCCATGTGATACGACTTGGTATAAAAAAAAATATGGAGCTAGGAATGCCATTGAAAGATTAGAAGACATTTTGTAGCACAAAATCATTTTAAGCCTGGCTAAATTGATGATATCAGGTAGCTACTGATAGTTTTTTCGCTCTGTGTTATTTCTAGAGGAAGTGGAAATAAAAATCAAAGAAAGAGAGGAAAGTCAAACATTACATAGTCTCAAATTTGCACTTGTTCTCTTCCCTCACCGAAATATCAACATTAGGTCTTTCCATTTGTCTAACCGCATACTTTCCTCGCTGGAATGAGACAGTGCAGCAGTTCACACAAGTTAGGCCGAGTTAGCGCAGCTCTTATAGCATAAGCCTGTGAACTTCCACCAACCACTTGTTTCAGTAAAGTACATGAAGTATGACCAACCCGATCAGATGAACCAAGTATGTTCCAGATAGCAGAACAAACTCTGGCAAGTTTTGCATGCTCAAGGAAACAGAAAGCCAAGCTATGCAAATAACCTGTTGATCATCAAGAAGCGCAAATGGGTCCAGAAGCATCTTGAATGAGCAGAGCCCTACCAATGGCAACAAGCCAGAAGACAACAGTGCAATCTCAATGGACCAGTGACCAAGAAGGTATTCTCTATCCAATCCTATAACCAACAAAACTAGAGAAAGTTCAATGGATCCCAGAGGAGAGACTCTGGGAGATGCCACGGTCCTACACCTGGACTACGCATCGCACAGCTGAAGCCACAATTTCTCTCCTGGAGCACGTCATCTCCCCTGCAGAACATGGACGTCATGCGATTTGTGAACTGCATAAACTGAGATGGAAGTGGTTTGGTATCCAAATTAATTTATAGTCTCCACACTGTCATTTGGTCTTAACCTTTGACAAACAGCAAACCATTTCCCCAAACATCTAGACAAATGCAAGAGCATTACGAGATGCCAGCCACGCCCTCGTGTCAATGAAGTCAGCAGCTGCGGGATCTCATGTTTATTCCCAACACCACCTGGCATTCTGCAGTTCACCTAAAAATCACTCAGTTATCAATTCCTGAAGTAAAATTAATTAAGCCCTCCTGCTGTCACTCTGTCCTTTCTGCAATCAGAAGAGCTAAATACCTGGTACAGCATTAAAAAAAAAAGAGAAAACAATTTTATTACAAAGCAAGCAAGCAATTGATCTGAAAGCGGATCTCAGTTTGAGCTCTCAAGATAAAAAAATAAAACTGACAGGGGAAAAAAAAAAAACATGGAACCTCTTGCAATCTCATATGTTTTTTGCCTAATTAATGTAATCAAGCTGAAGGAAGTGACATCAGCCCAACAGATTATGCTCTATGGAAGGAAAAAAAATATCATGACTTACTTTTACAAATTAGTTTTGTGGAAAAGTAGCAGGGGATCTATATTCCTATTTGTTCTTGTAATACAACTGATGATTATATTTGACCACCACATTTGATGACTGTATGAAATATTTCTTGTTCTTTTAAAATTGCCCTAAAATGGTTTAACAAGTCTAAGTTTAAAGTGTGATCTGAAAACCTGCATCAGGAACTTGTGCAGTAAAGTTGTACAGTTAAAGTGCAGTTAATTAACCACTCCATATTGCAGTTGCTTTCAGCTTTCTATCAACAGCTTGAAATCAAGCCACAAATACTTTATTTAAAAAAAAAAAATATGATTTTGCCCCCTTCTGTTTACCCTGCTAAAGACCAGTGCAAAAGATGTTGCTTTTGTCAAAAGACAGTAAGCAAATATTAACAATTTGTCACATACAAACGGTCACAGAAATACACGAAAGTACTCCTGAACATTAGAAATCAAACAACAGCAGGCAAACAATGATTAAACTGAAAATATCCTCAAAGGGCCTACTTAACTGTGTCGTACGATGTGCTGTAAGAACCTGGAATAAAAGCTAGCAGCCTGTTCCATGAACTCTTCTCTCACATTCTCTCCATGAATATTTATACAGAAGAAAGCCGCAGGACTGTCCAACCCATCTCTCCCTTTGCTGCTGCCACCGCTTCAACATCTGCGACGCTTAACGTGGACGTGCTGGCTTTTGCAGCAGAGAGATGCTTCTCCTTCGCTGGTTTTGCTGGGCGCTCAGACATCACATATCTTTGCTGCCTATATATTAGTGCTTGACTAATGACTAAAAGGTCAGTCAATGCATTTTAGAAGTAATACAGTAAGTTTTTATGTGGGTCAGAGGAGACATTTGCCTATAAAAATAAAACGCTGCCTATAATAGTATTTCTAATTTAGACAGTTGCATGTCCCAGTTATATTTTTCCTCTGCTATCAGGTCATCATCACCTGAGAACTGCGAGGTAGGACAGCATCTGGAAAATAATTATAGCTAACTGGTTTGCCTGTTATCTGTACAACTTTTGAAAGCAAAAGAAAAGCACCAAGACTCAGACCAAAAAAAAAAAAATTAAACGTAAAACAATGTCCAAAAGACTGCTATCCTTTTATCAAGATTTCAATAAACTCATTTTCTGTTGTTATTACCATGACAAGTCTAGAAAACAAAAACCTTTTAAATGAATAGTTCAGCTATCGCTCCTCTTGATTAGGCTTGTAAAAGGCACTTCTTTCCCAATAAAAACACTTACGGGAATCACATTTTCCAAAGGAATTTTAGAAATGATGAAGATAAAAAAAGATCCCAAGACCCAAAAATCCCTTTATACGGTCAAGTTAAATAGATATTGGTGTTTAACGGAACAGACTAAAATGTTAGTAAATATGAAGTGCTAAATTAATTGCTTTTCCTCTTTCACTGTGATATTTGACATATAAAGGTCCTGACTAAAAATTTAAATGCTAAGTAAAATATACATTTCCAAATGTATATTCCAGTATCTTCTCCCTCTATAAAGTATTTCTCTACCATCAAGGTTTTAAACAAACAGGCATAAAAAATTGTTTCATTTGCATATATCTAACTCCCCAAATCCTCAAGTTGGTTACCATCTTCACGATCTACCGCACTTTTTTAATTGTCATGTGGTACATCCTGGTTATAAACTCTGACCTACACAGTGAAATACACAGTGTTCCATTTCCATTGACATAGTACTTAAGAAATTTGGTTTAATGTTAAGTAAAAAGAATTCCATTCTCCTACTAATTTAGAGTTTAAAAAAAGTGTTGGTAATTAGCTGATATTTATTGTTTTAAGCAGCCAGCAGAACTCAAAGGGATGCTTTCATAGGCATCGGGTCCAAAGCATAACTTCAGAGGGGAAAAGGATAATATTGAAAATAATAGGGAAATTATCTATTTTGATAGATTCCATTAATTTCTATAACCAGTAAGCCGTGCCCTGTGAAGCTGACTGGAAATCACAGCTTTGATAGTTGATAAATACCAATAGCAGCTTTTATCCTTATTCATAAAATGTTGAGAAATTAGTCATCTATAAACAAATGTTTCAAATTGTGGCCTTGTGGTGGACCATAACAAATAAATCTAATTAGTTGCATGTGATCATAAACAAGCTTAACTTTCAACCTAATCATATGTGGGCACAAATATTTTTGCTACATGTCAGTGACAAGAATACAGGGTACTGCAGCCTTTAGATTAGAGTTACTTTGAGACTTAGCCAGACACATTAGAGGACAGTGACTTGTTTAGAACGGGATCCGCCACACCACACATTGTCACAAGGAAGACGTATTGCATCTTTCCACATTACAATCATTCTGACTAATGATCATTCGAGCTAAGGTCAGCCCAATAGAGTTTCAGTATACCGTGACAGTGAAACATTTCTGGCATACTAATGTAACTCTGAAAAACATTCAAACAGTAATTGAGACATTTGACGATTCCATACTAAGACAACCAAAGCCATGAGGTTCCCCCTCCAATAACTGGGGCAGATCAATTGATACTTATCAGATAGTGGACATCATTCAATGATCTATTACTGTTTGTCTTTTGTGTGCCATGTAAAATTTTGGTCTTCCCCTCCGTGGTCTTTAAAAACAAAGAATGTAAATACAAATTAGTAATTAATGAAACTTGCAATGACAGAAAAAGGAGGCAACAAACTAGGAAGACTAGCAAGGAGCAGGACTGAAACACTGGAAAACTACACATTTGTTTGAAATACCGAGAAGAACAATGCCATGGGTTATGAATGCCAAAAGATCACGAGTTCACTGAAGAAAAAACACACTGAAGACTTACTATATATAAAGATGTGACCTCTGGCTCAGAAAAAAAAAAACAAACAGTCAGCTGTTGGGAGCTGGGAAGTATCACTATTGAGTTTATTCTGTTTATGTACATAAAGAGGCAGACATTTAATGTATATTAATCAACACATATTTACTCTTTTGCCTAAGCATCTGCTCTCGGTCACCTGCTGAAGACAAAATACCATGCTCAACTGGCCTGAAGACAACCCTGTATGGTTCTAGATGTTATTACTACCATCTAACAGATCCACCTGGAACAAGCTTTCTTGAGCTCCAAGTATCTCAGAGAGTCTTGAAAACACCCAGGTGCACACTGAATACATGTGCAATGATTATCTGCCTTCAAGAGGCAGAAGATAAATTACTTCCACATTACAGGATTAGTCTTAGGGGACCTAGTAGAGTACTAAATTAAGCTGCTTGCCCTGTAGCAGGCTCAAAATAGTCCTGTGAAACACACAGCTACCACTCACTCACCTTTACCAAAATAGCCAAGTCTCACTACTCACCTCAGCATGTTTTAAGCATATATGCATACAGAATCCACAGCATGTTCCAAATTTAGCAGATGTAATCTATGCTCTGCTTACCTTTATATGACCAAATTAAGGTAAATTTGGCTAAAAAGATTCATTAAGGCGGCAGCATCTCAGTGCTAATGATCCAAATGTCTTAAATGCAAGAACAAAAAAAAATGTCAAAAGGAAAACCTCTGAGCCTATTCCACACATACTACCATTAGGAATACGCAACATACAGACAGGTCCACATTAACTTATAAAAATCAGCCAGTTTACCATGTGGACTTTTTACTTTTAAAAAGCCTTTAAGCCATAAATTTCTTATTCCCTTGCCTCTTCACCTTGGGAAATTATTCCGTATTAGTATTCTAAAACAATTATATTCCCACCTTACAGAACAGAAAATGGTATCTGAAAGAATGAAGTTTCAGAGAAGTTTCAGTTTCCCACAACCACACAAGACACAGCACTTACAGAACATACAAAATTGCAATTTCAACTTCACATCCTTTACAGGTCATTAACAAGTAATTCAATAACTCAACAAAATTATCAGCTTTTTATCTGTGTTAATGCCTACGTACCTAGTATTTTCAATTCCTCAATGAATTCAGAAACTTAATAGCATGATTGTTAACTTTTAATCCTTTAGATAGCTTTTTAATGTATCTTTCTCCAAAGAACCTTTATTCATTTTGGTAACAGATGTATCCTTACTCTATGTATATATGGCAGAAATTCCTGCAATGGCAGATATTCTGTTCAAAGCACTTCCTAACAGCATTACAGTTGAAACAACTATCAATCAGATAAAAGTTGCAATCTCAAAAAACAGAGGAGGAATTTTTTTTGTCAGCAAAAAAGGAAGAAAAATCAGTTTCGCGCATAAAACCAACAGGCATAGGGAGGGAAGCATTTTTTTGTAAATGTGCATCGTTGCAGGTCAGCAAGATACATAACTGGAACAAGGCCACGAATCAGAACATGTTTTTGTCAGTTTGTATTTCATATCAGAGAAATTTGAGAGAAAGTACATTTAGGAAGTAATGTAGTATGCACTAGCTATACTGCTGCTAGAAGACGGAGGGAACATCTCCCTAATACAGACTTAAAAGAATTATTGTACAAGTAAAACCATAAATTTTGCTTATAACTACCACTTTGTTTAGGGTGGGTTTTTATTTATTTAAACAAATACACTGTTATTCCTGGAACTCTGCTGGAAGCTTTCAGGATATTAAAATGTAGGTGCACAGTCTATTTAATAGGCAGCACAAACATTCCTGGTAAATAACTAATCTGTTTTCCATCCTTTCTTCCCAACTTTCATTCCCCCCCCCCCCCCCCCTTCACTTGGGTCACATATTCAGAGCCAGCTGTGTGACTTTCCTTCAGCTGAAGCACCTGCATTACAATGCTCACCTTTCGAGCAGTAGCTAGATATGGAGCTTCCTCTACCAATATTGAGAATGTTTCCAGAAAACACAGCTAAAAGTAACACATCAAAAGGCAAAAGACATTGCTTTAACAGAACACAGACCTAGAAAAGACAAGTGATTGACCTCCAACTCATTATCAGTGTATTTTATGTGCATATATAGCTATAAATTCTTACACATGAAAGATAAGCCACAATTTAGGTAAATTTCCACAACAGATAATCTTAATAGTTCATTCAACAAAAAATTACTGTAAAATCCATGGAATGAGCAAGTCATGTCTGAGGAACTAGCTTCAAATTAAACAGATTTTTGTATTACCTAACTTCAATTCCCTTGCAAAAAACAAGTTGGAAAAAATAAACCCCCCCCAAAAAACAAACAAAAAAACCCATTAAAAACACACCTAAAAAACCCAACAAAAAACCCACCTTGAAAGAGTATCTTTTGCAGGTTATTTTTTCTGTTTTGACATTAGAGAAAGCATTCTTTTCAGTCTAATCTTTTTACCTATTCAAACAGAATGTGTTTTATTCTGGAAATACAGAATTTTGTTTGTTTAAAAACAAACAAAACCCACTTCTTTTTTCAGTTCAACACAGATTCTTTTTTCAGTTCAACTTCTGAATTTCTTTTTCATCAAATTCATAGAAAAAATACTCTCTGTAAGAGCATTATAGATCAAGACTACTTCATGAATGTATTCATATTTCATGCTAATTAGTCTTTGTACACAATCCCTTTCCCTGATGTGCCTAGTACATGCGTCTCTGTCCTCAACTGCTCGTTAAACAGGCTATAGTTTATCTGAGCACTGCATCACTGAGACTGAAATAGACATTGCAGAACACAAAACTGCCTTTCTTCCTCTGCTGTGTTTTATAAAGCTGCTACTAACAAAAGCTCTATTTCCCTCAGAAAAACAAGGTCTATAGTAGGTACAGAATGTACTAACTACTAACAGGGTTATCACACAGTAGGCTGGAAGCCCAAACTTGTTGAATATATTTATGTGGCTAATATACACTTGTCTGTATTCGACAAGTGCTGATCCTTACTCTTGTCTAATGGGGACCTCCAAGATACCAAATGTAGGGAAAAAAACCAATGCATGCCTCAGAGTTTCCCTGCCCTTGATTTTCTTTATAGTCAGAGCTGACTCTTCCACCTTTCCTCTTAAAGATTTTCATTTTTAAATTCTGAGAACTCAGGTCTAACAAATTAATACATGAATTCTGCAAGTTACCACCTAAAATCCGAGACATTAGAACTAAGACAGCTCAGTCGCAACATTGCTCAAAACACAGATCAGAGACCTTTCAAGACAATAAACGGATGTTCTCACTCCAGTATTTTTTCTTCAAGCCTTTACCATAAAACACTGATCTGCAAGTTTACCACAACCCCAGCACCAACCACAGTTTCTGAAATCGGTTCTTAGCATTTCCCAAATCAGATTTTTATGAATGAAATAATACAACAGAGGTTCATTAATTTACTTAATTTTTAGAATTACCAAGCAGTTCCCAAAGTTTACTGAAAAGGAATACCAACAAATACCTAAAATTACTCAAGCAGCGGAACTATCATACTTTACTTAAGCAGAAAAACTATGATAGTAAAACTGTCATACTTCAAAAAAAAGAAAATAGCCTTCCTAAATTCTACTGCTGAAGCTTTTTGACAAAATTACTAATTTAAACTTGAAGTAAAGCTGAGCAGCAGGGGCTTCTTAATTAATACTCTTCAGAAACACCTTCAGTTCCACAGCTTTCTTAACCAAATGATGGTCTTACAGCAAGCATATACATGCGTGACGTCCTCTACAATCTCAGTTTCACACTTAGCACTAAGAAAGGCAGATAATCAGCGTGTACCTCTAGAAGCAATACAGTCAGGATGTAACTAGCAGGGTTTCTTATTTTGCATCCTTGCTCCTCAAGTCTCCAGTGCGGAAGGCTAACTTGTCCTAGTGACATTTCAAAAGGGTTAAGCAGTGCTAATTAAACTAAAACTGAAGGAATCGCCTCCACATTAGAGCATTTGACCTGGATTCAGAATAGATATAATGCTGATCTTGAAAATGAACTCTGTTTCTATAGGAATTGTGTGGAACACGTTATGATATACCTCGAAGCAATCAATGAATAAAGCTAGCAACTTTCAAATATCCCAGACCTCAAACTATTTCCCGTCTGTCTCTTACTCTGAATGTAATTTGATTCACATGCAGACTACTTGTATTTGCTATTCTGAAGCTGCAATTATTACAGTTCTTTATGTAATGCTAACCAAGATAATATCCAAACTACTCAGTCTGAACCCTTCTGATACACCACAAATGCTATGAAAAAATACTAACTTAAACTATCGCACATGTAAAGAAAGCAAGCTCCAGGAATAACAATATGGAGGTGTAGAAAAATTGCATCTATTTGACCTGTCCCTCATTAATTTTTTCCCTTACGAATATACCACAAACCTTTTAAAAGCAGAGTCCTAAAAGAGACATAAAAGTGTACTACAGCCCGAGATCGCCAGTGAAATTCCTGCCTCTGTTCAACTCTATGGCATGATCATTCTGAAAGCATTATTTATATAACACTTTACAGGAATACAAGATAATAAAATAACAAAAATAACTAAA
>VZTL01012792.1:0-20447 GCA_013400535.1 Scopus umbretta
AAGGAAAAAAGAAAACCCAAACCACAAAATCAAAACAGAGCTGTTAAAGACCTCAGAACATGTAGTTCATTCCAGCACGCCCAAGGCAGCATTTACTTTTACCTGAGCAGCTCGGGGCTTATGCTTACCTAGCCAGATCTTAAATTCCCTGTGGGATGGTATTTCCACAATCTCCATTCCTTACTTCAGAGGACACATAGATGGGCTCTGAACAAACAGCTGAACATGACCTGTATCAATGGCATCCAAACTCATTCCTTTGGTATGGATCTAAAAAGAACATGTTCTTAACTTAAAACGTTAAGGGCTTGGGAGCCAAGTCTTTTGGTTTTAATTATTCAGACATCTTTAAAATACTTAATTGTTGACCTTTCTTATGAGAGACTGAAGGTATACCGGACAGAACTGCACATTTTTCCCCCCTTTTGCAAAAACTCTGGTAACTTATTTATTGTTGCAACTGAAAATTAACAATATTCTAAAAATTAGAAAGTATCTGGACAAACAGTTCTGGATTTCTCATAAGGCAGTTCAAAGCCATCAGGATCTGAAATACCATCATTCCACACTGAATTCCTGAAATGATTCCATGATACTGAAAATATACTGTACAAAAAAAAAAAACCCAAAACACCCTTTTCCAGACCAGGCTCTTATCCTATATTGTAAATTATTCAAATTTGTCCCAATATGCTTCATGCTATTTTACACATATTTTAATCCCAGAAAGTAGGTAACACTTAGCGGAGAGAAAGCTAAGGTAGAGCTCAGAAGGCCTGAGTTTGAATCCTTGCTCTGTTACTGGCCCCTGGAAGGATCTCAGATACACCTCATTACCGTGCCTCGCTTCCCCATTGGAGATAGTAATGCTACGGAAAGCAGAACTTTCCAAACAGAGAGGAAAAGAAACAGCAGCAGTTGTTTTGCCTTAAATACTGAATTTTTTTTCTTCCTCCCACTCAAGTAGACTCTAAACACACCTCCCCCTTTTCCCAGGTAATGGCTTTATCTATGGATTGCATCACACAAACACCGAGATTCTTTTTTTTTATTTCGCTGCAGCCCGAGACAAGCAAGAACGTTACAACTTTCAAAGGGAATGTTTGTATTTTAAGCTCAGTTGTACACTACGGTCTTTTTAGGTCAGATCACTTAGTGTGTGTGCGGAGGGGGGAACAACAAACATTTTTTAACTGTCAGTTGGAACTGAAAGAAACAGCATAAAAAGAGGCAGCTTAGCTATTGGTTTTGAAGTGATGGCATTTGTCTATGAGTGCATAGCCTACAAAAGGCGACAGGTTCTAAAATAATGGTACCGTAGCAGGCACTGAAATGTAAAACATATGTCACGCTTTTCCCTGCTCACAGTCAGGTTTAAAATATTTATAATGCTGCACCTTCCCCTGAAAGTTTTCTGCAGCTTTCCTGGGTTCACGGGTAGGTGAACCATCTCGGTAGAACTGCACTGCAATGCTTACACAGATTGGTTCCTCTGCACACAAAAAGGAGAGCAAATTTTAGGGTGTAAAGGTATGCCTGTGCAGCAGCTCCCAAATAGCTATTTTGTCAGTATGAATTCATCTTGACACAATGCTTGCTTCTGCAACAGATTTTTTTTTTTTTTTTTTAAAACAACTGTTTCATTTACAACACAAGCCAAGCAACTGATATTATTACTTCCTCACGCGAGAACACAAATTTGTCAGGAAAGTGTGATCTGGGGCTTTGAATTAGGTGAAGGGAACGCAGTGTGTATTTGTGTGTGTCTGTGCATGCACAGGAAGGGCAAGGACAAAAAGAGTTACATGATATGCCTTTTTTTTGTTTCTTCTTGAACATTCTTTAGTGTGCATTTTGATTAGCATTGGGGAGGAAATAATTTTTTGAGAGTAAAACTAAAATAAAAAATAGTAAAAAACATAAAGTAAAACATAAACCATTTTTTCATCTAAGGAATTAGAGGGTCTTTTGAATTGTCTGCTCACGAGAGATTTGAACTGTGGACAAATATGTCTCCCTAACCCCAAGCTGCAAAAAACTAAAGGGTAGGCCTGTATTCACCATGCATGCAAAAGGTGTAGATTTCCAAATTAAAAAGTTGTTTAGCAGCCGATGTGACAGAATAACATATCAAAAAACCCCAGGAAGTCGGTGAAACAGAGGCAGGTAGGATGTATATGCAGACTTTCATAGGAACACATGAAAAAGTTCCTTTTGCAATGAAATGAAACAAACCTAGTCGAATGCATGCACCCTGCTAAAGACCTGTCTGAAACCATGTGTTTATGACACATCATGTCTTAAACTTTCAGCAAAAGACTGTCAAAGGCATAATTCTGGCAGCTCGCATTTGTAGCAGAGACCTAGTTTGGCCTGGATGTAGAAGGTCCTGATGACACAGTAAGCTGTTGTAACGTGCACGACTCAGCACTGTGCCTCCTCGTCATTGAAGGTGCAGGCTCATTCCTCAGCTCCTCCACATCACATGAGAGAACAGCTGGCTGCAAGGGACAGTCACACAATCCACACACATCAGGTGTCATCCCCCAGCATGTGGCCTCCATGGCCAGCTTTCCCTGCTCTCTCTACCCACTTGAATTGTCCAAAAAGGCCAACACACTGCAAGAGGAAGTCCTACAAGACTGAGTCTCTGGAGTACCACCTAAAAATCATAAAATATTTTAAAATTTCTCTTTGACCAGTGCTTTTTAATAGTTAGGGTCATTTTTCTCAATCTTTTTTCCTTCATAAATAAATGTGTTTTTAATAAGATCGGAGGTGCTCACATATTTACCTTATGCTACTGCTACTCATTTAAAGAAAAAGTAAACCAGACACAGCACATAACATAAAGCGCACAATAAAAATCATATAAATTGCCAATACTATTACTAGATTTGCAAAGGTTTATTTTTAGCAGTGTTTTCCATAAGAAAAAATCTTATACTGTAAGAATTACAGAGAAGAATTTTTCTTTGTCAAATACCATATATAAGCCAGACAAGATGAAAATACTCTAGTCTCTTCTTTGATGTTTCCAGTTATTTTTAATGCCTAAACTCAATGGGAAGCTCTACATGCGACTTAGCGCTGCTGCTTTGTATTAACGTAACCCCTTGCACCTGGAGTATTGCTGTCAATCCAGTGCTAAGAGTATAACATCGAATCAAGACTTCCCAAAATCTAGCACACAAACTTACTCAGAATCGGACAGATGATATTTTGCCTACCACCCGTTGTCTGGAATAGATGAGAAATGACTAGGCAGAAAGCACTGACAAAACAGGCCAACACCTTCTGCTGTGCCTGTGCATGACTCAATACTGAGCTGGTGGCTGCCACTAGGCAGCAGAAGCAGGTGAAGCTGAGGATTTCTCCATTCTTGGCTGCACACACAGCACCCAGAGAGCCAGCACATTCTCATGTCAAAGTAGCAAGCAACTTTCTGCCTGTGACAGTGGCATTGAAAGCTAAGTTTAAAGAGTCCTGAATTAGAGTGTTACAGTACCGAGAAATTCTGTGATCCAACCTTCCTGCTTACACTGATATAAACACAACTGAGCTGGAACCTGTATTTTCATTCAGGACACAGCTTTGGTCATGTGTCTGAAATCAGAATGACAAAGCTCCTTGAAATCATCACATAAAGATGATTTTAAAAATGAGAATATACCATTATATTCTATATGGTTTTGATTAATTTTCAGGTGACTCATTAATACACAGTCCTATCTAACGGGGGCGGGGTGGGGAGGGAGGGTGAGTGAACAGCTGTGTGGTGCTTAGTTGCCAACAGGGGCTAAACCACAACACGAATTAATAATGTATATATATTATTATATGTTTTCCTATTAGATAATTCTAAATACCCCCCCCTTCAGAAGAAAGTAATCACAGTTTACAGCTTGAGCTAGATGTTCAAGTTTCAACAAAACTACATTCGCAGTGGGAAAGTTTTGTATGAAATTGTTCCAACTAACAGCATATTAAGGTGTCAGTCAAATTTCAACTTCATCTTTTCAGTTTCAAAACACAACATTAATTGTAGATAAGGAACAATGCCTTCTATGCAGGAAACCTGGGATTAATTTTAATTAACCTGAAATGAACTTTAAAAAATAATTCAGAATACATCCTATCTATAGTTTGTGTAAGAAACCAACCCATGAATTCAATCTGTGCAAAGTGCATGCACTTCTTGAAGAGACATGTATTATAGATACCTAAATGCATAAGAGTTCTGTAGAGCCAAAAATGGTGCAACTTTTTGAGAACTAGATTTATTTTTTTTTTTTTAATTTAATTGACCACCTCAGCAGATTTCTCCTATGCAGTTCTTACCCTGTTATTTGCTTGGTCATTTGCATTATTCAAAAGTGCAGACTAGACCTTAAGACAGACTTTCAGCTAACCCACAGAAACTAAATTTTAGTGTAAGATACAAAGCCTTGAGCTTTGTCAGTGATTTGGAAGATGTATGCATCTCACTGAAAATAAAGCACAAAGCAATTTTGCTGTGATTCCTAGCTCTGCATTGCCTTCTCTTAATAACAAGGGAATTAGCAAAAATTGTACAGGTTGCTTCAGAGTGGCACTAAACACCTGTAGATGCTGCTGCATTTAGTTAGAACTGTGGTACTAAAAGTACGATCAGGCTGATGACAGAGATGACACTTCCAATTATTTTAAAAGAAATTTTAGCCAGGTAAATCGTGTCACATTTTATGATTTTGCAGCTCTGTAGACAGCACAGTACTTCAACAGGCTAGAGAACACAGCTGCAGTACAGCTTTCTGCTGCCACAGAGCTCCAGGAGTAGACCTGGCCACGTCACCCATTCTCGCAAAGCAGGGCGATACCGCTTCAGATCCTAGCCAGCAAATCTCAGCAATAGGCAGATTTGTCCCTTCACTTCCTTGCAGCCTGCAACCAGAGGAAGAAATAGTACCTCCATGCTCCAAGATGCCAAGCAAACAGTCAAAACAGGAATAAGAGGATGAAACAAAAGTGTGTCCCAGCGTACGGTCTTAGGAACGTTGTACTAACAGGAGTAGGGGAAAAGCTCCAGGAAACTCTGGGTGAAGTTTGCATTGGACTATATGCATTAGACTCAGAGATAAATGACTGATATTAACACAGATATTAAAAGTACATTGTACCTTCCTGTCTGAAAGCCATTGGAAAAGGGCCCTGAGCAATTCCTCTTTAATTCTATGTTGTCAGCTAATGTCAAGGGGGTGAGCTCATCAGGTTTGATGAACAAATGTAAGATTTCATACACACAAGGAAAACTGCATACAAAATGTAATAATTTCCAAAAGAAAATGCACAGCAAGGCAGAAAATTATGAACCCAGTGTCTCGGTGTAGTTTCCTGTGTATGACGAAGAAGAAAAAATTAAGCCTCTTGCTTGGTACAGCAAATTATACAGAACAGACCACCAATTAGGTACAGCTTGGTTTCTCACCTGTTGCCAGGTACTAGCCTGTAAAATAATGTAATGCTTCCTCTTAAAATGTTCTTGATTTAAAAAAGGGACAGGAAGAGTTTATTGCTGTTGCTCCCTGTCCTAGTTTCAGCTTAGTTAATTTTCTTCCTAGTAGCTGGCATAGTGCTGTGTTTTGGACTTAGCATGAGAGCAATGCTGATAGCACACTGATGTTTTAGTTGTTGCTCAGTAGTGCTTACACCAGTCAAAGACTTTTCAGCTCCCCATGCCCTGCCAGGGGCACAAGAAGCTGGGAGGGGGCACAGCCAGGACAGCTGACCCCAACTGGCCACAGGGCTATTCCATACCATACGGTGTCACGCTCAGTATAGAAACTGGGGGGAGTTGGCCGGGGGGCAGCGATCGCTGCCTGGGGCCTGGCTGGGCATCGATCAGTGGGTGGTGAGCAACTGCATTGTGCATCACTTGTTTTGTATATTCTTTTATCATTACTATTATTATTATTTTCTCTTTCTCTACTATCCCATTAAACTGCCTTTATCTCAACCCATGGGTTTCAGGTTTTTTTTGGTTCTCTCCCCCATCCCACCGGGGCGGGGGGAGGGTGAGCAAGCGGCTGTGTGGTGCTTGGTTGCCGATTGGGGTTAAACCACAACACTCCCCTACACAAGAGGAAACAGGGGGGAGAAGGAACTTATACAAATTTACAATACACTTTAAACTTATTCATTGTATGAGCATAATTCGTTTCTGTTCTTGTCTGTAAATTTCCAGTGTATACAAGTTTGGGGCCACAAACTGAAGTTTCACATTACATCTACTTTTGTGCAAAATTCTGACCATTGAGACCGGTATAGAAACTTGAGCATCAAGAATATATGAAAACACCTGATAGACATTTAAACATGTAAGAAATAATCACTGAGTTCTATTCACCTGTTCATATCTTGCTTCTGCCTAATTTCTACCAGATTGGAAGTTACAAAAATAATTCCAATAAAATTCATAATTCCTACTGAATCCAATGTTAAGTCTCTTCCCAGCTTCCATAGAAAACAACTCCTCATTACAATTATGACTTTTTTTAATCATAACACATTCTTATGCACTTTTTCTTGGGCTCCGACATTAGCAAATTTACTGAAATATTACCAGAAAAGTATATCCAAAGATGAGCTGGACAGACTCAGTTGAGTATTTCATATAGTCAAGGTTTCACATGATTTTTAGCCCAGTGAAACTCACTTAAGTTTGCATTAAACTTAAGCAAGCATCTAAAATTTGATATATTAGAACCAAGCTCATAGAAATCTGTTATCATTTGTGATGCTCATCATCTTCAGAGAGCAATAGCCAACACCATACTCAGACAGGCTATCAGAAGCCTTTAGTTTTCTAATAGTAAACAAAAAACAAACACTTTTCCCTGTTTTCTCATCCCAATATGCTCCTCACTTTATGTTTTTCCACACTTTATGTTTGTCCACTTGTACGGACACCCATTTCCTTGTTTTAAGTTATACTTTGCTTCAGCTAAGAATCAAGTACCTGAAGCTCTTTTTAAGTGTCTGGTTCTCTAATAATGTTTACAAAACCATTTTATTCTCTCTACAGTAAATTCCTTCTGGTGCATGGTAGCAATTTGGACAGCAGGCTATGCAGACAAATTTTTGTAGATAATTAGCTGAGTGGATATTCAGCAGAAGTGGGTCATGCTGTAGTTGTTCACAGATGGTTCAACAGAATGGATTTCAGCACATGCACTTCTCAATGCATAACATTTTGAAAGAGGAAGGGAAGTGAAAAAAAGAAATATTTTTAAAGGTTTAGGAAAGGTTACAGAATATATGTGCTTAGTGTAGGTCGACAATAGGTAAACATTATCTATGTTTACCTATTAAACAAAAACTTGATATGTTTATTTAAACATAACATTTCATGTATGCAGTGAATGCACTGCACTGTGTATCAGTAGACAAAAAAGGCATACTTTTAGAAAGAAGACATCAAGCAGGAGACAGCATAACTGCTGCAGATATAGACTTACACCGTCTCACAGTTGTCAGTGAAGTATGACCAAAATTGTCATTTATCTATACACACACACACGATAGCTAGAAATATTTCATGATAGCACTATGTTTAGGCATGCACCCATGGGGCCCAGGCTTGGCTCTGCAGCTTGAAAGGCAGCTAGTGCATCCAGTGCCATGTCCTGCTGCAGAAAGACTGTGTCACCAACTGACCCATTTTAAGTCCAACAAAAAAGAGTCACTAAAAGATTCATTATAAACTCAAAAGCAGGGCTTTTCAGTTTCTTAGGGTAGCTCCACATGTGGATAAAACATGCTGCAGAGCCCAGCGATAAACAGCAGAAAGACTAGGAGACAAGATACAAACAACCAAGTTAATAAATCCTTCAAGAATTATTGCCAGTCTTTAGAACCACCAATGGAAAGTCAAGGGCTTTGCAACACTTTAGAGTCCAATCTCATTAGTAACTTGTTATGTTTCTCCACAATCATGATTATGTCAGTGGCATTAAAAGATGGAGAAATCTTTCTGTGGCATTTGTTGTGGAAACATAGTAAACTTATTACTTTTCTCCTAGCAACAAGCAGCTGACATAAAATTATCATACACTGAAAAAGATTTACTTCCAGATCATGAGGCATACCCAGAAACTGTAGCCTAAATGTGCCCTCAGAGTATTACAGTGGTCACTGACATCATTCATTCTGCAGTTATCCTGTTTCAAAGCTCAGACCGTTTTGAAGAATGTCTGCAGAGCAGATGCTATAGATAGAAATTAATGGTATTATTGTATTTTTCTATTAACAATGCCAACCAAAACATGCAACTCACCAAACTCCCTATCATAAAGAGAATACGATAAATAAAATGTTAGTGTTTCAGATATTAAGTCACTTCTTGCCCTAAAAGGTACACCTCCGACAGTAATTTGTTACAAAGAAAAGTTGGGACAATTTACTTCCTTTATATTTGTGTACATATCCTAACGCAACAGGATTCTCTTGCCTGATGGTGGCTCTCAGTATTTTGATGTAATTACTCAAAAAAAAAAAAAAAAAAAAAAGGGGGTAGATATATGAAATGCTGAATATAATTTGCTTATACCATACTATCAGTTACAGAATACCGCACAAGTAGTGAACGCATTCATAGATAACAGATTTTGTCCAGTATGAATGAAAAAGGTGGTCCAACTATCCAAGTGAATAATCAACAAATAATTTAGTTACCTGTACTAACTGCCATAAAGTCATTGATCATTATGTTTAGTTATTTATTCACCATACTTTTCCTGGTTAAAGGGTGTTGCTACATGGTAGCTACCTTTGTGTCCTGTACAGAATTTTAGCCCAGATAATCTCTTATCAGATGAACTTTCTGTTGTAGAGCAATATATCGTTCTTAGGTACTTGAAGGGTCAAAAACTAGCGTGTAAGCTGGGACTGAGTACTCCCAGTCAGACAGGATGAAGTTACAACTTCATTGTTTAACGTTCCGCTGTTCTTTACACCAAAACTCAATTATAATTTCACTCTTTCCAACATAACTTTTAAAAGACAAAAGATTAAAACACATGGGGAGGGAGGAAGTATGCCTTCCAGATCGGCAATCTCAATTCCAGGGCAACAAGACTGAACCTTGGAGCTACACACAGACAGAGCGAAACATTTGAAAATCTATAAACCAGTGATTTAACAAACCACTAACTAAAAGGAGGCATCTGATTATATAAAATTGCCAAGCAGATGCCAAGAATGTTATTAGAGTTTCCAATCATTTACTGCCTACGCTTCACTCCAAAAGCCATTCCTTCTTTGTTATGTTCTCCTAGAAGCTCTAAGGTCTAGCCAGCATGGAGCCTGGGAAAAAATCTGGGGAAGGAGAAGGAAAAGGCGGGGGGCAGGAACAAACCAAAACAGAAAAACCCAACACACCCAACTCATCATCTCTTTCCAGTATTCTCCATTTTTACAGTTCAAGAAACAAGATATTTTAACAACTTAAAGAACCAGCACCTAAACCAGGAAAGATTGGTTCAAGAAGGCAGGAATTAAACTTAATTTGTCAGTTATGTTTAAAAAGGGAAGGCAGAGAATTAATAAAAAAGTAATAGGCTTACAATCCCTTGAAGAGTTTGACTATTGAACTTACTAATAATGCTTAAAATCCACCTGTCAGTCATTTATACAAATGTCAGCAGAACATGGATAAGAATTTAAGATTTAAATAAAATCAGCTTTCGGTGAAACATCAATCCATAATTACCTATAACTGTTTCAAATATTACTCTCTAAATTGTTTTAGACATGGCTAGGATGCAATAAGGCTGACAGTTTGCAAAACAAGTTATCAACATATGCATTAGACCTGGAAGTTGTGATTTGCAGCATAAAATATACATGAAAGCAGGAAGAGCTCAGTCATACACCATTGCATAATTTATGGTATTTTTCTGCATTTTGTGTCATGGCATGTATCCTGTATAGGAACTTGCATAACCATACACACAATACAACATTCTAAAGTTGTTATTCTGAATTATATGTTGGTGCGCTGCTTATATGTACACAATAAGGAGAAACACGCACAGTAAGACACAATCAGTACAAAGAAATGAATCATACACAATCACCTCATACGTTCCATACTAATGTCCAGGCAACTCACTGAAACACAAGAGACACAAACCCAAACAGTGGGATTCAGTCGTGTTCCACCTGGAAGCTGGGAGCACGGTTCTTCACTTGCTGTCCTCCTCTGTTGAACTTTTTCCCCTACTGTCCCTCACCAGCTATTCTTCATTTTGTGCCATGCAGTAGTCTCCTACTTCCATTTGTGTTTCAGGAACTCCTCAGTAGGACAATAGTGGCATAACTTGCTCATGGTACATTTATTCAAAAATGGTACTTCCCTGATTTTGTGAAACTATATGTCAAACAACGTGATATCTGAGGGTGAACAGAGTACGTTACACCTCACGCAGAAGTAACTGTAGTCATGTTCTCATTCTCTTAGGAGAAATAAGCCCTTCATGGACTGCTCTTTCCTAAGTAGTCACTTGAGCTTAATTTTCAAAAGGCGTTGACTGAAATTCTGCCTGAATTGGGCTATTCCACTTGCTGCACGTGAAACAGTATCATAGGATGTTGCATACCTTCTTATACAAAACATCTAGCCGATTGGTTCTAACCATGTCCTTAGACAGTCGTTCAGGCTTTAATGAATGTATTTCATTTTACATCAAATACATTAGGAATAAAGGCACGTGCTATTTGCAGTTTAATCCTGACTCATCTCACTTCGAGATCTACCTATTGCAGCCCCTCCCACTACATCTTGGCAGCTAAATAACAGGGAACACGTACAACTAAATGTAAAGTGCCAACTGATATTTTTAAACACGTCCCTCATTGTCCCGAAGACAGGGGCAGAGAAGTGCCTTTCTTTCAGTTCTATTCCTTTATGCAAGAGGAATGCAACATATCATTAAGTTAAAGACAATAAACAGAGGACCTCATAAATGATGCACAGAATCAACTCACCATTTCTTTAAAAGTCATCAAGTCAAGCAGCGGAAGCAAATTTTACACAAAAGCATTTCTTGGTCTCATGGACAGTAACATCTGATAGACAGTAAAGAGATTTGAGGCAAGATGGCCAGGATTATTCAGATCTCAGACACATGGGTCAGAAAGAAATTTCCTCTACGTTATGAGATGCTTTAAAGCAGCGCAAGAATTATGTGAAAGGAAGGGAAAGGAAGGAGGAAGATTATCTCAGTTTGTGTTCACAGACAAACAGGAGGGAGCTGCAGTTATTCCAAGGGAGCTCCGTAACAGTATGCAGAAGTACTGTACTTTTTCACAGGTAGTCTTCACTCCCCTGTGTCCATCCTACACAAAGCACAGGTTACAACAAACAGCAATACTTAGGGCACACAGGCTGCTTGCTGCTGCCGCTCAGTGAAGATGCCATTCAGTCTGTGCAACTGCATACGTGCTTTCTTATTTAATGCTTGCCTGTGGTCTGTTGCTGAGCGATGTTGATCTTTGTATCTTGACTACCTGGAGTGAATTCCATTGCAAATAACCTATGCTCCCGTTGCTTAATGCAAAGCCAACAAAAACGCCAGCACTTGATTTCCCACTGTTCTCAGCTGCTGTTCTGGCCAGCAATATGAGTAAAACAGCTCACTTCCCAAAGGATAAGCATACCACTCGCCAGATTTTTCTGAGGCTTTATGGATCCACTTTATGGAAGTGAAAGGAGAGGGAGGGGGAGTAGGGGAAAAGAAGAATAATGGAATAATACATATTTTACAGCTTTATATCTTTTAAGAACAGTAGAAAGTATCGTGACTTGAACTGACCCACTATAAGAAAGGCCATTATATTTCATCCAGTTGTCCCTGCTATACTTGCTCAGTTGTGTTTTGTTAAAGCTTATCTTCCAATTTTGATACAAGAATCCATGAGTTCTCATGGTATTCTGTTCAAATGGCTAGTCACATTATCTGAACAATAGATAAGGTAAGGATGGATCTCTGTAGTCAATGTACACAAACCAGCTCTAACACAGACCTGGCAGCACAGATCTCGATATATATTAGCCACTATTTCTGCAGCACCTTGGAAAGGTTTCACAATCCATAATGAAGCACAGGTTGCCTCTGCATTCTAGTACTAACTGCCAGTTACAGCCTAGGTATAGCCAGCCGTCTATCCAGAGGAAGAATGATTAATTGCTGAACTATAGGAAACACCAAAAAAAAAAAAAAGTCACTTGCCACCCACCACTTCTGCTGAAACACTAAGCAATGATAGCAATCTGCTTAGGAAATTCCTTTTGATAATTCCTCTCCCTGATGTTCACAAACTAGCTCCTTCAGGAATGGTCCGCTACACTCAATACAAATTTGCTACACAAAGACGTTGAATGCAAATTTGTTTAAAATTAACTTATTGATGCCTGTAATTAAATTTCAAGGCTTCAATTTAAACACAAGAAATTATATGTAAAACTATTATAGTTAGATGACTTGGGAAAAACCCCAAAACTTTAAATGAATGAAAATGTCTGCCAAAATCTCACCTTCACGCATAGGGATGACTCACACAGAAGATAGGTGTAAATGAATCCCTATATATGTACACATATACAGTTATAGAATGAATCAATTCATGTTGTTTCTCTAAGACTGCAACAAGATACTTTTATTACCTCAGAGTAGTGAGGTTTCCACAGCGTTTATAGAGTACACTGCTTCCATCTCCAGTTTTCTCAGTGGAGCAACATACTGCCAGGTGCACAGCAGACACACCACTCGGCATCTTCATGTAATGTTAAAGATGCTACAGGTCACACTCTGCAGTTTTCTCCAGCTTTCTTGGTGTGCAGTGTAAGTTTTTAGACAGAAATCAGGACAATGGTAAAGAACAGCAAGTTAAAATTTAGCTCAATTTTAGCACACGCTTCGGAGTACTACTGACTTAAGAGCTCTTGGTAAAATTGATTATTCTGGAAAATAGAGAGAGCTTCATTACTTAACCCAGCACCTTTGGCTTGTTGTTTCACGGTACAAAAATGTAACTGTTTATTTGAGCAAGGTCTTTGAAAGACAACAGCTGCTGAGAATTGTTTATTAATGGTTAAAAACCCCAAAACCACTGCACACATACTTCAGTCATACTAAGTCCCCAACTGGCTGTTGCACTGAATTTACCTCAACAAAATATCTGATCAGAAAATTACTTTGTAACAAGGTAACTGCTTCAGGTGTCAAATGAAAAAACTTTTTTTTTTTTTTCTGTTAAAAAAAAACCAACCCAACAAACAAAACCAGGAAGTCCAAGAGACAGATTTGGTTACAGTCAGGAAGGACAAATACAGGGTCTTTGATTGTTATGAAAACAACTCTACAGGCCTGTGACAGCTTTGATTCAACAGTAACAGTTTAAACCTTTAGCAACTCAGACACTGGTACATCAAGATTCATTGACGGTAATCCAATTTAGCTAAGTAAAAAAGGTAGAAAGTTTTTTTTTTTTGTTTCAAGAAAATATTTTCTGTGTGCAAAGAATGAATTTAATCTTAATTAATGTGTATAAAATTAAATTTGTCATTGGACCTTTTCCTAAACAGTTTATACCTATAATGAAGAGCACAAGGCACACACTTCTTATGAGCACTGTCCTTATGGAATATGGAGTTCAAGGAGAAGAGGGAATGGAAATGGAGGGAAGACATTTTAATTTCTTCCAAAAGCACAGCAAATGAATGAGAAAAACCTGGATACTGGTGTACTCCAGCAATTAAAAGACACAGTGATTAGGAATTATTTCTCTACTATGCAGCTGTGGAGGAGCTGGGCAGAACTATGCTGAAATAATAAAAAAGACCTTAGATTAAAAAAGAAATCTATGCCCAAGAGAGGTTTGCAAACAGATTGCTAACATCCCTGAGGTTTATTCAAAATGACTGGTGAAGTCTCTCCCCATCTTTCCCCATTAATCTTTCCATATTCCCAGGATTACAAACATGCAGAAAAAATGTACCATCGTGTTGCAGGAGTATTTGAGGGGACTGACCAGAGCTGTCTAAACTCACCCATCAAGTAGCAAAATTGTGGAAAACCATGCAAAGTCTCTTTCACTTTCTGAACAGCTTCATGGTCTAAGATGAAAGATTGTTATTGCAACAGTGAGTTTCGTTTCACAGGTCCTAGAATGAATTGTTGCAAACAGCGTGATGTGACTGTCTTCATAGCCATCACATGCTGCTCTCTCTTGGCCAGATGTTGCGTCTCTTGCAACAGACCACCTTCGGCTGAGGTAGCACGGCGGCCCAACACCCCGCCTCCGGGCCAATGAGCACTGACACCAATATGAGGATGCTGCAAATGGCGTTTATTAATAGGTTGCATAGCAATATATACTCCACTGCCTTTCGTTACCACCCATAAGCTATACGTCACGAGGGGTAGGAATACACATGTCAAAGGGGAGGCCCCTGTTCTTTCCGTTACATCGCGTGATCTTCCGACCATTATCCCCTACAGCCAGACACAAAGTCCAGCGAAACTCAGTAGGGTTCTGGTGCTGCTCTCCCACTGCCCTCTCTGCTTCTGCCCTTCTAATCATATGTGGCTTGTATTCTGAATTTTGTATGTCCAGCTACAACTGGAAATTAAAAAACTGGCAAGAGGAATTTCAAATGTTGTGTTTGTTGGAAAGACAAGCTTATAAGAATAATCCAAAGTAGTTTTCAAATTCCAGTGCTAAACTTCTGATCATCCTTCCTGTCCCTGCGCGCTCTTTTCCCCTCCAACCTACAGCACATGGAAAAATAATGGGAAAATTTGATCTCTACTTGAGTTTCTTTTTTAACATTGATAAAGGTAGAATTGCTGCAACATCCTCTGAAGAAAACAGAGATCAATGCAAATATGTGTAAATGTATAAAAACAGCTTCTGGCTAACTTCTGCAATTTTTCTTCTTTCCTTTACCTCTAACCTTTTCTGGTTTTCAACATCTCCATGTCCATTGATTCATTCGTTGTACCACGTCTGTTCGTTTAAGCCACAGTAGAAGCTTGGATAAATAAAAAACAAAAGTTCACAAGTCTTCACACCCCTTGGGGACAGCTTAGGGATGAATGTGTATGGAAGCCCTGATGGCATGTCAGTTAATATGCTAAACCCTCAGACCTGGGTTGCCAGTCAGTTTTATAAATGAGGAAACATAGTGCCTGCAACACAGCAACAACAGTTTTAAAATTATATCTGCATGACACACATACAAAATGCTATTCAGAAATCCAGGGCAGAGTTGAAAAGGCACGCTGCATCAGCTGAAGCTGCTGCGAGTTAGTATTTGCAGTACACAGAACAACGTAACAGGGATCGCATCAGCAGCAGGTTGCGGGCTGGATGGCATCAAATGTGCATCTGCAACTGTACTTCCCCTTTGCTGTTCCTCATGGCAAGGAACTCAGGATCACATTTCATCATACTAGCTCCGCTTACTTAAAAACAGCCTTCCAAAAGCTTTACCATCATTTTTCTAAAGAAAAAATGCTGCTAAATCTCGAGGACAGGAACAGCTACAGAAAAACAGTGATTTGTTTCAATCACTTATTTTTTCATCCATGCGTAGAGAACATGGGTACAATCATCCACAAGAATCAAAAACAATACCAACTGTTACTGAACCTGATCAGCAACTGCTCAAAAAGCACAGATGAAGTTACCTTGGGCAAATTGCCCTGTATGTCTTGCACATCCTTGGGCTACAGCTGGAGCCAACCAAAGCTCATATATAGGCATTAGCAGGAGTTTCTGTTGGAAACACCCAGATGGAAGAAGATAGAAGACCAAGATCATCTGGCTAGAAATGAAACCTCTAACATTCATTTTAGAACAATCATGCAGTATTTTCTGTCTGCCCTGACAAACTGAATGACAAGCCCCGCGGCAGAGCATCATGCACCCTGCCATGGGCTTCGCAAGGCACATGCCTGCACTCACGCAGCTGAAAGCTTAGGATTTAAGGACCTACAACCAACGCACAGAAGACAAGAGAGGAAACCACTGTTCCTTCAAAGGATCATCATACCAGAGTCAAGATGCGAGCAACACTGCCTCACACAGGAGTTCCAGGGATTCATTTTCTCAGAATCCATGTAATACACAGCATGCTGCCAGCCTCCAAGCATTCAAAGAAAACTCTAAATTAAGTAACTACACAAGAGTTTGGTAACACAGCACACACAGTGATTTGGATGAGGCTGTATACCAAGAGGTCAGTTTTAAATAGTGTTAAACAGAGGAAAGGAGTCCATGTGTTACAAAATGAAATCTCATTTTGATCTGTTACATACATGCAGTAAGACCTCCTTGAAATCTCTTATACAGTGCAACATGTATGAAATGTATATCACACAAGATGCTTTTCTCAAATATTTTACATTTCCCCTGAAAGGCAACATTCTTGATGTGGAAACTAACACTAAAAGAACATAGGTCCGTACTTTAGCACACATGAAGGAATCTACAAAACTCAGGAGAAGTGGTCCACAATGAGGGGCTCGTTCAAACTTTGTATTGGCCACAGCCAGTTTTCCACATCCCAAGCATGAGCCCTGCAAAGCAATAAAGCTGAGCGGCTTGCAGCACCAAGCAGAACCTATCCAGAGTCCACCCAAATCTGCACTGGCTAAGTCATGAGCTTCAGCTGTGGATCTGAACACAGGACAAATGTTAGATATGGGCCTGAGCCACAAAGTGGCCTTACTCCCTGCTAGTTCACTACACAGTTGTGTCAGAAAAATCTAATTCATTTACGTATAAACCACATCACACTATAAAAAACAAAACACACTGTGAATTATTCTTTTCACCAGATCCTTCCTTTTAAGGCATATGAACAGTTATAAATCTCTTCTGCTGAGAATAGTAATTAAATCGTGTCCATATGACTACGTAGTCTTGGATTTTCTTTCTTATCTTGCTTTTGTGAGATTGGTTTTGTCTGAGGCTAGGACTCATGGAAATACATTTATTTCGGTATTCTCTCAAGCAGTTCTAAAATTGCACAATTAGTTACAGACATGTATTAAAATGATAAGTAAAGGCAGGTGGTTATACCCCTTTCAATGAACCTACGTTGATGCCAACAAGCTGAGACTGACTCTGTATATGTATACATACACATCAAGCATACAATTTTTCCCTATCTACAACTTCATTCCTATTTTATTGCTACTTGTTTATGATTCTTTTGTTGGAAGTGCAATATTGGCCAACACAACGTTTCAGTATCTGGAATGAAAATAGCATTACTGTAAATTTTGTAATTTAAACTTAACAATATTTTGTAATTTAAACTTAATAATAAAAGTTACAAGACCACACACTTCTTTTCGCTGCCTTTTGGGAAAGCAGTGGTTTATATTACCTTACTGGGCACTTACTTCATACTTGTGATGTCAGTTAAACAAGAGGCAGACACCACAAAGTGTTAAATACAACAGCACACACATTATTTTTTAATTCTCTTTGTAGGGATAACAGTTCAACCTCTCTTGACTGTTACTGTGCTTCTTGTGCCAAGCAGCATTCCTGAGCTGAGAGAGACTTTCCAAATTAAAGAAAACAAAAATCCCTTGCATGCCTGGAAGAATACATAGTCTGGGGATGAGGAAGGGTAAGGGAAATCATCTACTATTTAGAACAAATGTATTTACTGGAGGGAAAATAGATATAAGACCTGAGACTTTCTCCTCTAATCCACTCTTTATATCCAAAATCTATTTGAAACTTGACCTGATGCGCTATCAACTACTCCATTTTCCCCTCTGCCCTGCTGCTCCTTGAATAAAGCCACTGGTGGTGTGCTTCACACTGTGCAGGTCTCCCCAGCCCTATGACCCTGCCTGGAAACACTGCTCCTGCTTAAAGATGATATCCAAAACCCTTCTTCTGCACCCATTCACTTACCAGAAACAATACCTCGCTACTGAGCTGGATGGGCAACACCAAGTCACTTTCAGCAGAAAGTTATTATTTCCTTAATTTGGAGAAAGTAACACTAAACAGCGTACCCTGTAAACACAGCACTGTTTTCCAATGAAATGGTAACTTTTCCTGCTAGTTCAGGGCCAGGGTGTGGGAGGCAGGATGCCTGACTGGAAAAGGTGAAAAGAAAAAAACACTATGTAGATTACAAGCGCACACACACACACAAAAAGAAAAAAAGAAAGAATCCTACTTTGGATACTTGCAACAACAGCCCTGCATGATTCTGCTTCACGTTGTTAACACTGAGCCTCGGAGAAGGCTCATGCTGGACTACATTTCCGTCATTTGCTTGTTTAGCTGTTTTTTTTATTATGCCTTTCTGGAGATCAGTAACATCTAAAAGGATTATAATTATGATGCAAAAAATCATGCACTTTTACCTCAACACTGTACATATGTAGCTTTATGTATCTTCACCCTCCTGTTATATGTGCCCAATTAGTTACACCAGGCACTCCAGTACAACAGGAATGTTTCTTATGCAGTTTTGTTTGCTAAATACCTTTGTGACAGTTTCTTGGCAAGAACTGCAGCAGAGAGGTTAACATATGTTAAGAATACATACAGCAGGCACTCCTAGTTAGAATGCAAGTAAATAGGAAACTTCACAGCAGTAGCATTTCCCGTGCTCACCATCCAAGTGAGTTTGCTTCAGAAGTTCGAGTCAGATTTCAGCAGCAGAGCTTACTACTACAGAAAAGAATATAAATATGTGGACAAAGATCCAAGAAGTTTGTTCTTTAGTGATTCTAACCTATAATCGACCACTTCAGCCTCGTATTCTGGAGACACTGGTCTGAAAGGTAAAATTACAGGTTGGGAGAGGTAAAAATGAACTCTACTTAAGAGTACAAGCCTAAAATAAAAAATCCTTTTTAACGTAAGATCTGGAATTGCACAAACCATAAAGGCCTTGAGTTCTTCAAGGAATATAAAAGCACATGCTGTTTGCATAAAAATTCTTTCTCTCAGTAGCACCAGGAAAAGCAAGATTCAAGGTTTTTCTCCTGTTGTCACATCCATGTCCTTTCTCTTTCCACATCAGAAAATGCTCAAGTTGTCCTTCCCAGCTGTTGTCGTTTAATCCCAGCCAGCAACTAAGCACCACCCAGCTGCTCTCTCACTCCCCCCTGGTGGGATGGGGGAGAGAATCAGAAAAGTAAAAGTGAGAAAACTTGTGGGTTGAGATAAAGACAGTTTATTAGGTAAAACAAAAGCCACACATGCAAGCAAGGTAAAACAAGGAATTCACTCACTACTTCCCATCGGTAAGGCAGGGTGCAGCCATCTCCAGGAAAGCAGGTCTTCATCACACGTAATGGTGACTTGGGAAGACAAACACCATCACTCCGAATGTGCCCCCCTTCCTTCTTCTTCCCCCAGCTTTATATGCTGAGCATGATGCCATACGGTATGGAATGTCCCTCTGGTCAGTTGGGGTCAGCTCTCTCGGCTGTGTCCCCTCCCAGCTCCTTGTGCCCCCAGCCTGCTCGCTGGTGGGGTGGGGTGAGAGGCAGAAAAGGCCCTGACCCTGTGTCAGCACTGCTCAGCAGTGACCAAAACATCCCGGTGTTATCAGCGCTGTTTTCAGCACAGATCCGAAATACAGCCCCATGCTAGATGCTATGAAGGAAATTAACTCCATCCATGCCAAAACCATCACACCCACTGATGGGGCAGTAGCTCGTAGGTGTCAGAGAGGCAAAAAGGCTTACAAAAGTAAGGGTTGGAGGCTTCTGGAAAAAAAAAAAAAGTTTCTCTGTCCCCTGACAGCTGCCTGGAGGAAATCAGGCTAGGTGAAGGGAGCCCTCAGCCTCATATGCAGTCTTCAGAACCATCTGCTCATTCTTCTCATTCTAAACCTATTGAAACTACTATAACCTTCCCCACAGACTCAGACACACAAACCCTGACAGCCCTTGCTTTACCAGCATCGTGCAAACTACACTAACTCCTGCAAAATCCCCTTTCTCTTGGCAGCCACAGCAACAGACCCTCTCTCTACAACTTCTTACCTGTCTCCCAAATCCCTACAGACCCATTCCTAATTGATTTATGCCTCTAACCCCAGCCAATGTTTGCTCTATCTATCTATTCCACTTACACCACAAATGTGAATTGTGTTACCCTAGGGGCAGTAAGCCTTGAGCTGGCTTGGGGTCCCAGGTTCAGTCAGTTCAGTCTTTTGAGACAGGACTCTGCAGGTGAGACCCAACACATTTTGCTCAGAAGATGACAGCTATAAGTGATCATACTTAAGCCAAAATGAAAATTAAAATTAGAAATAATATATATTTCAAGTCTGCTACTCTGCATTCTTGGAATACTTAGAGGTGACAATTCGTGCCCCAACTGTGCTAAATACCGTGTCACAAGAAAAAAAAAAA
>VZTL01012792.1:20828-32779 GCA_013400535.1 Scopus umbretta
CAAACCCACACACAAAAAACCCAACCTGACTGGAACTTTTGAAAAATCCCGCCAAGTCAATCCTTCCTTCTAAATCTGCTGATTGAGACACATGTATGTTTCCTGCTGGCATAAACTTGCACCCATTACTATTAGGAACAGTGTCATTCACCCCATTACTCATCCCCACCCTTACACTGCTGCAAGCGCTTGTGCAGCCACCCAGGGAACTGGATCGGAGCTAAAGCTACACAGACTTTTGGAAAGGGGAGGAAGGGAGATGATTTCTGTATTGCTATCATTCCCTGCACTGTCTCACACCCAAAGCCTGCTCACCCAACATGCTCAGACATTGTGGGGGTGGGAGGGGATGAAAGAGAGAGACACTGCTTTCTTCTCACAATACATTTGGTCAGATTTTTTTGAGCTTTTGGGGATGTGGATAGTGTAGCAGATGTTGCATAAGCCTCACCACCACCAGAAGATCACCAGGATAAACAAAAATATTGCTATTTCAGAAAAGGTATCTGACCTTCCTACCTAGGACCTAGTTTAGTTATGACTACAGATAACTTGACTTTTTATGACCCAGTTGTATTAGTGTAACACACTCGGTCACATAACAATAGCTCCCAAATAGCCATTTCTTCACTTATCCTGCTCCAGTGAACCTTCCATTCCCCTTGCCCAGTCTCCTTCCTTTATTCTTGTTACTCTATTCCAATCTTTTCCTTTGCGTCTCTAATTGAGTCAATAATTTCTCTTTCCTCCATCTTTGTGGAGGCTAAATTTGTTATTTTTGTGTTTTCCCCAATATCTCTTAGTCAGCTTCACCATCTATGTAAGTCCCTCTAGTACTTATTTTACCTTCCTTTAAACTCTCCACATGTGCTTGTTTGTTGCTCCCTACTCCCCCATTACGCCTCTCCAGCTCTTCTCTACAAACCTGTCTCTTGCTGCTTTTTTCACTAGCTACCACACAAACAAGTGATCTGCGAACAGAATGTTCCATGGTATTTTCCTGGAAGTATGATATCATCTATTCTCAACATCGAGGGCTGATGCCAAAACTGAAATAGTTCTACCAGACCGGACAAAATACACTTAACTGATAAATTCAGGTTTAGATTAGGTCTACTGTTTGATAAAAAGTATTTATTTGATATTCAGTAAACTCTCCTTGGGAGACATGTGATAGACATCACATTTCTTCTCCCTTCAATAGCAACAGGATGTAAAATATAACAGTACAAACAAAATGAAGAATAGTATCTTAATTTCACATCGCTGAATGGTCTAGTCACTGATAACTGTTTTCCTGTGGTAATAAATAGTACAATCTCTCTATAATTTTTAACTGATTCCACTAACTAATGTTACAGTAAAAAGTGTAAAAATATCATTAACTATGTTTCTCCAAAAGGCAATTAGTAAATATAGCAAGGTGTTTTTCTGTACTTCAAAGCATGCTAAGCAAACTGTTAACCACACATAGGCAACTCCACAGCACTGCCCAGCAAACACTATCGACTTCCTCATCTTCTACACTATCTTGAAGCTGTGTTAATTAACGTGAGAGATCCATTAATAAAAATGAAAGTAGCAAGAGCCACCACAACACAGGGTGAATAAAGCAAAACAGCACTGTGATGTTCCCACCGCAGCACTGTACTCGTGGCTCATCGTGACAGCATCGCTGTGCGTGCACCGAGCAACGTCGCAAACCTGGCATCACTCTGTGAGCTGAACAGTACGGTTGCGATCACTGCCCTCCTCCCTACCATTTCCAGCTGCTCTAGGGAATTATCTCAACATTGTGCCACAGTCTCACTTTGGAAACTAAAGTGTCTGTTCCTGCTCTCCCGTGGATTTCTGAAACAGAAAGCAGGTTTCCCAGGTGCAGCTCTTGATTTTTACAAGTTGAGCAGAACTGCCACCCAAGTAGTTTTCAGATTTATTTTTTTTTTNGCATAGCAGAGAGTGATCTCAGTGATAAGCATCACAGAAAAAAAGCAAACTTAAGGAAGGATTTGAAAAAGATAATAAGATAGTGGAAGAAAACTGGAAGGTGTTTATCAGAAAACATGACAAGTGTGCGATAAATGAGGACATAAGAGGCTAATTAGAGGCCAGACTTAAAAATCTCAACAGCATGAGAGAATGATAGGTAGAGCAGAGATTGAAAATGAAGGGTCTTCGAAATAAAGACACATGCCTTTTGTTTGGTACCGTCATACTTTCCCAGGCTGTCATTTTTGCATGTTTTATAAAACCTGGAATTTGGCCTTTAGCAACAGAGAAAGTTAACTTATGAGATACCTAGAAGTGCTTAGATGGTACCCAAGATGCAGAGGTTTCCTAGACCAACCAAACGTCCTGCGGCACAGTGCATTCTGCTTTTTCTATGCAGCTTTTTATTTAACTTGGAGCTTACATCCGGTTAACATACAATTAATTTAAAATACCCAATGACCGCATAGAACTTTTAAGGCTGAAATGGAGAGTTAGAATCTGAAAATATTCTGATAATATTTGTGAGGATCACATGTAAAAAAAAACCCATACCCAGGATGTTTCAGAAAAAAAAACCCAAAAAAACCCACCAAATAGCTTTACCTAACAGCTTATATAAATGAGTGCTTCTTAATTTTTACAGACTTTTGTTTTATTTTAGATTTCATACTGGAAGTGTAGTCTAGACAGATCAGATTGATTTTGTGTCATTATCCATGCAAGCATAGAAAAAAAATGGATCTCTTGAGAAAGTTCTGGGCCAGGCTTGCATTTTCCTGGACCACTCTGGAAAAACTAGCAACCTATGCAAAACCATCAGGAAATGAGGAGAAAAATGAATTATGACACAGAACTGCTCTTAACGTTTTCCAGAGTTTTCAGATTTGTGATGGCATAACATTGGCATTCGGACCGGAAATTGGCTATTTCCACAGCTTTTCTCCATGACTCAACTTCTGTCTAACTTCTTACTCGGGGGNATTTGTTATTTTTGTGTTTTCCCCAATATCTCTTAGTCAGCTTCACCATCTATGTAAGTCCCTCTAGTACTTATTTTACCTTCCTTTAAACTCTCCACATGTGCTTGTTTGTTGCTCCCTACTCCCCCATTACGCCTCTCCAGCTCTTCTCTACAAACCTGTCTCTTGCTGCTTTTTTCACTAGCTACCACACAAACAAGTGATCTGCGAACAGAATGTTCCATGGTATTTTCCTGGAAGTATGATATCATCTATTCTCAACATCGAGGGCTGATGCCAAAACTGAAATAGTTCTACCAGACCGGACAAAATACACTTAACTGATAAATTCAGGTTTAGATTAGGTCTACTGTTTGATAAAAAGTATTTATTTGATATTCAGTAAACTCTCCTTGGGAGACATGTGATAGACATCACATTTCTTCTCCCTTCAATAGCAACAGGATGTAAAATATAACAGTACAAACAAAATGAAGAATAGTATCTTAATTTCACATCGCTGAATGGTCTAGTCACTGATAACTGTTTTCCTGTGGTAATAAATAGTACAATCTCTCTATAATTTTTAACTGATTCCACTAACTAATGTTACAGTAAAAAGTGTAAAAATATCATTAACTATGTTTCTCCAAAAGGCAATTAGTAAATATAGCAAGGTGTTTTTCTGTACTTCAAAGCATGCTAAGCAAACTGTTAACCACACATAGGCAACTCCACAGCACTGCCCAGCAAACACTATCGACTTCCTCATCTTCTACACTATCTTGAAGCTGTGTTAATTAACGTGAGAGATCCATTAATAAAAATGAAAGTAGCAAGAGCCACCACAACACAGGGTGAATAAAGCAAAACAGCACTGTGATGTTCCCACCGCAGCACTGTACTCGTGGCTCATCGTGACAGCATCGCTGTGCGTGCACCGAGCAACGTCGCAAACCTGGCATCACTCTGTGAGCTGAACAGTACGGTTGCGATCACTGCCCTCCTCCCTACCATTTCCAGCTGCTCTAGGGAATTATCTCAACATTGTGCCACAGTCTCACTTTGGAAACTAAAGTGTCTGTTCCTGCTCTCCCGTGGATTTCTGAAACAGAAAGCAGGTTTCCCAGGTGCAGCTCTTGATTTTTACAAGTTGAGCAGAACTGCCACCCAAGTAGTTTTCAGATTTATTTTTTTTTTAATCCCCAAGCCCTCTCTACCTTCCCCCCCCCCAACACCCTGTATGTTTGTTAATCCCTACAGATACACACAGTCTTGTTTCAGAAGTTGGTCTTCCACCTCCTACTAAAGGCAGAGGGCACTACGGACAAAACTGGGAAGCCAGAAGAACTGACGAATGTGCAACTGACTTTCCACGCTCTTAAAGAACTGGGGCATCATCTTACCTTTTTTATTCATACCACGTTCAACATTTACAAGAACAAAAATCTAACAGCCATGTCCTAGGCACTTACTGTATGTCATCACCACTTTTTCCTGTCCAAGTTCACTGACCCAAAATTGTAAAGGCCTTCATAAATGTCCTCTAGTACAAAATAGGCAAGAGATACTTCAAACCACAGTGGGAAAAATTCAGATTTGTTGACCAGATCATCCAGCGGTCACTATCCTGTCCCATTCTAGTCTAGCAGGCTATTAAAAAGACAACAGTTGTATTCAACTCATTTGCAGCCTAACTAGTTACTTCATCTAAGGTTTTTGTTTATTTTGTTCTCCTTTCATACTTGTTTCAGGTTGGACTACATGGATCTCATCTGTGTGAGAGTAAACTAAATGGCTTACGCACAAGCCTTGTTGCAGGCATGCAGAGATTCCCATGGGGAACTAGTACCTAGACATCTTAGAACAGGGGACCTTTCTCAGGATAGATAGTGCCATTGAGTTTATAGTGAGATGTCCGAGTATCCTCTAAAGTATCTGCAGCACTATTCCCATATTCCCATTTTCTAACAAAAAGTAATCTCCTGTCAGGATGACTAGAGCATGAAAGAGCTCGGACAAACTTAGCATCATTTCAATTAATGTTATATTCCCAATTTGCTTCTTTCCCATTTAAGAAGATAGAGAGACAATCCTTAACATTCAAGCCAGGCTTTTCAGCAAATACAGAAGTAGGGAATACATATTTTTATAGTAAAATTTTAAGCTATGTAGTCCCTTTGGGGTTACATGAAGAAGTGCTTTTTGGCTAGAAGAGCCCAATCCTTTCCATCTACCTGTGTAAAACCACTGCAACTTACACAGGGAACTGTACTAATTTGTAGTATGATCTGTGGATTTATCCTAAACTGTGATCTAGATATGAGCCAGTTTTTATAAATTTCAGGAAACAAAACACCTGATGAATACCAAAGACTTCCTCTCCCTGAAGCCCAACTGAAGGAAGAAAACTGAACCCGAGTATTGATTCATTCAGAGAGGACAGCTGGCCTCATTACTTCAAACAAACTTAAAGCAAGAAGGGGGACAGACAGAAAGGCCTCTCTCTCAAACCTCCTACTGTCTACGCGCCAGCACATGGAGGTCCAGGAGACAAAAACTTGGGGATGAAGTCCGCTGTGGAGAATTTTAATACTGTTAACTTTATCAGCAGATATATATGCACTGAGGATCTGGACTCCATTAAATTTGTTTTGAAATATAGCCTGTAAATAAGACTAGAATGCCAGAAGTTCTTTCAGTTGGAGTCCTGGTAAATACTTCTCTCAAGCTGCACTGACCTCAAGGTCTTTCACAGTCCTTTCTTAAAAAAGAAAATAAATTAAATTATTCTCCCAGATGGTGAGCCCAGCAACTCAGACGCTAATCCCTCAAGCTCACATCAGCCCATTCACAACACACATCAAAGCACAGATCTTTTTTCACTCCCTAGAAAACATTCAAGCAAGTGGAAGAGCCAATACACACCTTTTTGTGTGTGTGTGTGTGTGTGTGTGAATCAAAATGTAAAACATTAAAAGAGATGTTTGAAGAGTGGCAAAAAACAGTCTGCTTCTTACATAGCTAACAATTGAGGAGACAACCCCCCCAAATTCTGAAGCTAGTGCAAACTAATACTGTTGTTAAAATACTACTGTGATATATAGCACAAGCAGTGGGACTCATACTGAATTTCTGTACACACACTGCTACAAAATTCCAAAGCACAATTATTTCACAAGCTGTTTTTCCAGTAACATTCTTGAAGTGTCTGATGCACAGCAGCTAAAGACTAACCAGGCCTGCAAGGAGGCTCAGGGCAGAAAGTGCATTCTGCAGCTGACATGAGGACTAATAGTCCAACCATCAACAACATAGTTACAGCTAACTGGTTTTCATTTAGGAGTGTGTTTTTGCTTCCTTTTCTCTCAGTGCCCTTTAGTAAGTTGGAAGCCAGGCTGTTCTTTTTATTGCTATGTGCTACAAAGAACACTTGCAGTTAATGTGAACACACAAAGCGTGGCTCCTTACTGAATATTTATTGTTATTGAGAAAGGAGATTTTGTCACACTACAGATCTCTAAAGAGCTTTACTAGAAAAAGAGATGTGAAGAGTTTTATACGTAAGCAAACGCAGCAACTTACGTAACTGCAAATAGTAATGGGTTGGAGAGACTCCAGTTCTCAACAGCTTGAACCCAATACTTCAGTTTCACTGCTTTTCTACTATAGAGCAGGGCTCAGTCAAAAAATTAAACACCAGCTTACAGAATATCTCATTTAGCTACAGCAAGTAGCTTTCCTAAGAATTGTATTACTTTCCTAAGAATTTCCTAAGAAATGTTTTAAGCACTAAAATCAGTATCATATTAAGAGGGAGGCATGCATCACACATTTTCTAAAAACAACTAAGAAATAGTGCTAACAACAGTTAAAACCTCTTTGTGGGATTTTTTTATCTGCATAGAAAAATTATGGCTATTGGACATTACTAATACAGGAACAAAACAATGTAATTTAAGTAGCTACAATCATCAGGGGTGGTAGGGTTTTTTTAAAGGAATGTAAGTTCTATCTCAAGGTTTCCTGGAGTTGGAAAGAGATGGAAGGTTCTTGGTCTGTAGAAGGTATGAAGGCTCTCAGCAATTCCATGAGCATTCGCAAAAAGGAAATAGAAAAGATTTGTCTCAAACTCACAGAGGAGACTTAAGTACATTAGTAAACGTAAAGGAAAGGAAGAGGTATCAAAAATGGTAAACACCACTACCACTATTATTAACTTGCAACATAACAAGGTGAACATAATACTTTCAGAAGGTCAAATATTAACAATATCCCATGTCCTGCCAGCAGAAATACATATGATATTTTACTAGTAAAGAAAAAATGCCAAGCTTTAGTGAAACTATGGAGGTAAAGGATATGTTGATTATTATACTCCAATAATTTTCTTATACTCTTCCAATGATATTACTGCATTAAAAAAAAAGCCCTTACACTAAGCTTAGCATATTATTCTGTCAGCTGAGATGTGTAATATTCTGTGGAAATTATTTAATTATTTTTGCTTACATTTAAAGTGAACATGCTTGTTATCTTTTTTGGACATTTGAAGTCAAGCACCTTTAAGTCAAGAAGTTTGCCCTGATCTGTTATTCATGTTGATTTTCATGACCACCTTGCAAGCTTAAAGTAGTTACTTAAGTCTGCAAAACGGGGCTGGTACTAGTTGCACTAATTTGCAAAACAGGGCTGGTTGCAAAATAACTGCTACTAGTGCTGTTGTGGCATACATAATACAACACATTTCTGAATAAGAACAGCATGGCTGGTAGAACTCATGCAGTTAATTAAGCCATTAATTTCCCCAAGCATTTGACAAAAAAGACCTGTATTTACCAAGACACTGCAGCTCCACAGTCTTGCAATGTTTTTAAGTAAATGCTGCATTATTGTTGGGAAAGTAGTACCATCTACCTAAGCCAAAATTATACTTAAGGACAAGAGCAACAGCACAGTGAAGTTAATTGTTTGCCATGATTGCAATGGACCTTGTATAAAGGAAACTGCCATGTCTTTTCTGCAGTACACTAAAGTGGACAACTCATTTCCATAACTTTCTCACTCCTCCCCACTGTGATATGCTCCAAACACGCACACCAGTAACTTTGCTCTCAGAGATGAAATGCTTCCAATATTCAAATGTTTAATTGTCAACTGGATGTCCCAATTACCTGCTAGACTCATTAAGCCTCTGCTTTTCTTTCTGGAGTGAACAGAATTTAAAGGTACGTGTCATACAGCCCTATTTTGAAAATACACCCCAGACTGGAAATGTGAAATTGTTGCAGACACTTGTGAAGAGCCTTATCCATCAAGAAACTGAAAAACAATGCTGTTTTCATGCAGATTTTGCTCTTCCTACTTTTGACTTTCAGTACACAGAAGAATCTTTTGAAAAACTCAGAATGAAGTTGTCAGCTAAAAGATATTTCAACAGAAATCTGGAGGTGATTTGCTAATGCAGGCAGTGAGTCCACAAGATTTTCTGAGTCTGCACTGCAGAAAGCAAAACATGCTCATCTGGGACAGTTTGCACTTCACAAGCATTTAGCAGCCTGTACAGAGGAACACAAAAAGGAACAAAGCAGTGTGTGTGCAGAAATTATGTTTTCTGCTTCCCTTTTACTTAAATAGATATCCCTGGTTTTGTATCCATCATTGAATAATTTTCACAGCACTAAGCCCTTGCTGCCTTATTTTCTTTGAGCCACTCTCTTTTAACCAGAACTTTCCTAAACAGCTGTGCTTTTTGTTTTGTTTTGGAGTTAAAGGCAAGACAACAGTAAATCACTGCAGGGAAAAAATAAATAAATTCAGACAAGTTACCAGTGACTAAGGGAAAAAAAAAAAAAAGAAAAAAAAAGACTTACAGATGAAAGATTTTACCAGCATAAAAACAAATATTCTGGTGTTGGCTGGTAATTTAACACCTACACTCCGAAACATTTACCAATCTGAAAAACACAGCAATATCAACAAAAGGAAAAATGAAAGTAGCATAAAACCCCAAATGTACTCCAAGATAGTACTCTATAATTGTTTTGAAAAACATGTATTCCTGCTGACAGTAGGTATTCATAAGGAAATCCCCCATGCAAGGGGAAAGGAGCTGACATGCATTCAGGGCCTTCAATAGCAGAAGCTGGCTGTGGTGTCATGGAATGAAGTTCATGGTCACAGGTACTTTTCCAGTGACAGTGCCACTTTGACAAGCTGCTGTCAGTCCCACCCAGGCTGTTTGTTCACTCCCACCCCTGAACAATAGTTTGCTGTGTCTGTAAAAACTGCTAGCAAGGCCGCCTTTTAAATGCGATTGACAGAATAACAGGATAAAGAAACAATCCAAAAATAAAACAACCAGCTGGACTTCTACCTCATCCTTGCCTGCTCAGCTCTACCCCTGTGTGGCTGTCTCACTGAACAAGAGAGAACATCTGCACTCAAAACGAGATTGAGTTCTTTAGAAAACCCAGAAACCAGCACTATACCAGCTACTAGGAAGAAAATTAACTCCATCCTAGCTGAAACCAGGACAGATTCACATTTCACATGGGACTCTAGGGGGAAAAAAAAGTCCAAAACAGCTCAAAATCTGTACCTCAACAGACTATTGCTATTATTGCACTCTTCACGTGTTGCTTGAAAGACTGGAACTGGAGCAAAAGAAACAGTAAACTGGAAGTGTAGACGTAAGGAATACAGAAAAATTATATTATTTGGAGCAAAGTATAGTGGACTGTGTGGTTGAATTTAACAATAGTAAGAGTTTTTTGGAGGGTGTAAGGGGAAAGACCAGAAGTTTGTGTTATACCTCTTGAGATACTGACAGCACAAACTTCCTCCTCTGAGTCTTGAATGTCTAGTGACACTGCTGCAAGATTTGCCAATGAAGTACTACCATTACCAGTAGTATAACTCAAAAATAGCAAGATTATAGCAGTACCCGTTGTTTTGAAGAGCAAAACAAGTTTGACACATTCTGTCTGAATATTTTCAGTCCCCCTGAATCCCATCAAGTCTAGGTGATCTGGTCTGAATTTTTCAGTTCCTCTTTTTTTTTCTTTTCCTTTTCATTATCTGGTAATGAACTTTCAAAGTTTTATTCAAAATAGAGAAAAGAAAAGGCAGACAAGAAATATACAGCACACCTCATTAAAAAAAATGGATGAAATAGGATGCGATCTGAATGTTTAGAAGCAGTAGAACAGACTGCAGTATCTTCAGGGAAAGCCCAGCAGAGACTAATAATTTTTTCTCAAAAAAAAAAAACCAAAAACCCAACTGTTAAGACTGTTAAAAATACAAAAAAATCCATGAACAATTATTAAATAATAAAAACAAAAATAGCTTCCTCATTTAGGTAACCAATAACATGCAAAGTACTTGGAAGACTTAACTGGAAGCACAAATTTTCATTTTGAGCACCAGTTAGAGTCTAGTGGAGGTCAGCAAGCAGTAGGAACTGTTACCAGTGATGTTGGTTTGTACAATGTGCTACTGACATGTTGGTCTGAAGGGAGAAATCAAGGACAAGAACTGTTTAGGAGGGAATTTCTTCCCATCCTTACAACTGGGTCCTCCAGCAAGTGGAGTGGGGTTCACACTGGTAACACTTGGAAGAAGATTACTGGTGGGGAGAGAGAGCTGTAAGAGAAAGCAACATCGAGATTAAATGATCTAAAATGACGTGTAAATTCAGAGCAGAAAGTTTCATCCACACTTAGTGCAAGAAGATCTGCACAAGTAAAGGGAATGGAGGGAACGTTCTACCTGCTCACTAGCAAGGCATCACAATAGTGAGATCATTCTGCAGTTATACACCAGAAGAGAAATATTTTCTCACTGCCTATATTTTTTGAGTCAATATTGATTGTTTTAGTGTTGCCAAAGTCAGAGGTGAAAGTAAAAAGTGCCTCAGAGGTGAAGCTTCTCAAATGGAAGAGCTTGGTTATTTAATAAGCTCTTCATTGATCTGGCTCAAATTAGGCTGTGACTCCAAAAGCATGAGGATTCTGCCAAGCCAGACTTAGGGACCGGGCACTGCACCTTATTGTTGTAACTTTAACAGATAAAAATTTTGGCTTGCTATTTTTGCACATTGGTGGGGGAAAAAAAAAGAAAAAAGGAAAAAAAAACAAACCACAAAACACTGAAAATTTGTGCTTTGAAATCTCCTTGCTTTGCTTTATTCCNCCAGGGCTGCAGAGGATTCCAGCTTCATAGGATCATCCAAAGAAAAAAAAAAAGCACACGGGTTAGAAACAAAAACAAATCCATATGCTGCCTAAGGGAGGAGTGCTAAGCAAATACACAGCAAAACATTAAGATCTTTTCCTCTCCTCACAGCCCAGAACTCGCCCAGCTAGGAAACGCTGCTGCGTTAGCCAAGATCAGGACTATTATGATTATTTTAGAAAATGAAGGTTTTACAAAGCGTCTAAAAATTAAAAAATATTGTTTCAAATTTATTTTCTAAACCTTTAATGTTTTTACTGTTGACAAAGGAGGATAACATTTTTGTATCTCCAGGCTCCTATGGAACACACAAACAGACTCAAGAGTGCGGGAAAGAGAAACAGCTTTCCTTTCAAATGCTTTCTGAAGTTTGGATGCTCATACAACATCAAATGCCTTTGCCTATATAAACACTGCACCCCGAGCAGGGTGCGTTTCACTATTTGTTCACAGACAAAGTGTAGTCTGTGGATTCTGTTGACAGATTCTGCCATTCACTGGCAGCAATAGGGAACAGGGAACCTGCCCTCCAACGTTCAGGAAACAGAAACTTATCTGGCTTCCAGACTTCTTCTCAACCTTGAATCCTTTGGGTTGGTACCTCCTGACCCCACTTCACTGCTGAGTTTCCCAGCCTGCTTTCAACATTCGTTGACCCGCGTCCTACCTCAGTAAAACCATTCCAAAAGAAATCCTTTAAGGGGGTGCCCAGCACCAGCACAACGTGCCAGTTGCATCATCACAGGTAAAATGCTCTGTTCC